>JAGWEN010001530.1:0-25035 GCA_018703685.1 Orius laevigatus
TTTTTTTCTTTAGTGATTAAAAATATATTG
This sequence comes from Orius laevigatus, assembly GCA_018703685.1. Lineage (NCBI taxonomy): Eukaryota > Metazoa > Arthropoda > Insecta > Hemiptera > Anthocoridae > Orius > Orius laevigatus. The sequence continues at coordinate 31 of JAGWEN010001530.1, forward strand.
ATTTCTATGTAAAATTGCACGAGGAATCCGATGGCATCAATTAAAAAATTCTAGGACCAATATTTTTCGAGTTATCGCAAAAAAACCACTTTTGGTACTAAGTAAACTACCCCAGGAAAAATTTTCTCGTCAAAAACAACATTATATTCGTATTCAGCACCCCAAAAAACCCAAAGATATTCAATTTTATCAAGATTAAAAAATAATTTTTTTTTCTTTAGTGATTAAAAATATATTGATTTCTATGTAAAATTGCACGAGGAATCCGATGGCATCAATTAAAAAATTCTAGGACCAATATTTTTCGAGTTATCGCGAAAAAACCACTTTTGGTACTAAGTAAACTACCCCAGGAAAAATTTTCTCGTCAAAAACAACATTATATTCGTATTCAGCACCCCAAAAAACCTAAAGATATTCAATTTTATCAAGATTAAAAAATAAAATTTTTTTTTCTTTAGTGATTACTTTTTGTGTTTTTATGTGAAAAAAACATCTATAAAAGGTCAAGGTAGGTGATGGAAGTTTGGGCTTTTTCAAAAATTTTAACTTTATTATCTAAGTTAACATACATCTTATAATTATTTCCTCATTGATATCGAAAAGCTCGCCCCCACAGCGTCTGATTTGTGGATTGATTTCGATTCATTATAAGGATTAAATCTTAATATATTACGTTATAATAATCACGTTTCCGAGAATCATTAACCTTCGCCCTTCTTGGAAATTTGTTTTTAGTCGTCTTTTTGGCACAATACGCAAATTTCCTTATATTACCTCAGTATCACAATGAGTTTTTTCTTTTTTTCTGCAATATCTCGAAAACCGTTGGTCGTAGACGAAATAGTGTTTAGTACAAAATTAAAGATAATTAAATTTTATAGAAATTTGAGCTAATATGATTTTTTCGTAGGACCAAACGTTTCTGAGCTACGAGGTCGCACGGGGTTTTATATTTTGACCTCTGAATGAGGGAAGACGTCATCTAATCAAAAAAGTTTACTTAATAAATGTAGAAAATTTAATTACCTTTAAAAAACAACTCTCAAAAAGCAATTAACGATCAATAGGCAGAGTGAGGGTAAATTTAAAAAAAAATTTCATTCAAAAATTGAAATTTCAAAAAATTTTATAAAAACAAAATTAAAGCCAATAAAATTTGCTGCAAATTTTATTTAATAAGATTTTTTGTAAGACCAACCCTTCCTGAGCTACGAGGCGACAAAAAAGCGAGTTTTTCGAGTTTTTCCTATGAAAAAAGTCAGTTTTTGGAAAAGTCGGAAAAAATCAAAGAAGGAGATATTCTATCAAAAAAGTGTACTAAGTAAACGTTGTAGAGAATTCAATTTCCATTAAAAATCAACTATCGAGAAGCAATTAACAATCAACAGGAATGGGAAGGGGTCAATTTAAAAAAAACAATTTTTTACTCCAGAAGGCCTTGTAGCTCAGAAACGTTTGGTCCTACGAAAAAATCATATTAGCTCAAAATTATAGAAAATTTAATTATCTTTCATTTTGTACTAAATATTATTTTGCCTACGACTAACGGTTTTCGAGATATTGCAGAAAAAAAAAATCTCCTTAAAAACGCTCTCTATATCGCATTCAATACGAGGAGCAACTTTTTCTCCGATGCGGAGACCAATTCGCACGTTGCACGGCTATTATTATTGTCCGCTTGAAAAAACTTAGAAAGCATGTAGTCGATCCAAAAAGAGATAGTTCTGCCATCTTTATTTGATATTTTGAAAATTTAAAGTTTTTTTTTCTAGTAATAGAATCTTATTTCATTGCCTTACAATAGTCAAAAAAGACGACTTTGATGACTTTTTTTCTTTTAAAATGCATTTTTACACTTTCTAGCTTCTCACAAAATTCTCACCTATACGCTAATTAAATAAGTTCACTAAAAAGGACCCGAACAACTGAGTTCCGTTTTATAATTGCTATACTTAAAAGCTTTTGAAAAGTTAAAAAGCTTAAGTGAAACGAGAGGGTAAGTGAGCGAAACGAAGGACGAAAGTGTGTGCAGGTTGGATAATGTGTCTCGAAAGTCTCAAATAAAACAAAACGAAGTTCCAGGGGGAAAAAAGATGAAAGTGACCAGTTTCGAGGAAAATGAAAAACAAGGTTTGATTGCTATTAAGCTTTTTTCTAATTTGTTGTTCTACCAGATGATAGTACTCCTTACTAGTCCTTAGAAAGCGCAAATATCTCAAAATCGACGTAAAAGTGACTTACATCTTTTTTACCCCTTGTTGTTCTACCAGACAGTACTCCTTCATAGCCCCTAAATAGCGCAAATATCTCAAAATATATAAAAAAATGACTTTCATCTTTTTTCCCCCTGACGTCTTTATAGTCCTAATATTTGTGACTTAAATGATTCTGTTTTAATTTTTACGATTCACCGATTTCAAATTGGTGAAATGGGAAAGTGAAAGGTCTTATGATGTGATGAATTTTTGAAGAGTAACGTTTCATTGTTTGGCAAAGATAAAATTCTTGAAGGAGGGGAAGAATTATTATTGGGCGAATAAGTCATTTTTTAAAGGTTTTTGACGAAAAATAGCTCGTAAAACGTTAATTTTGAGGTTTATGATTAAAAAAAATTGACTCTAAACACCTTGATTTTGAGCTTTTTGACGAAAATTTGGCTTTATAAATTTTGATTTTTTGACGAGAAATTTAAATGTTGATTTTAAGGTTTTAGACGAAGAATTTTCTTTAAACCATTTTATCAGAAAACCTTTCTTTTTGGGAAAACCAATTTTATTAAATCAAATAAACCATTTTATCCAGTAAACCATTTTTTGGAAAAACCGGGCGGGTAAACCATTTGACGAAAATTATCTCTTAAAACGTTGTTTTTGAGGTTTTGACGAAAAACATCTCTTAAAACGTCGATTTTGAGGTTTTTTGCCGAAAATTTTCTCTCAAAACGTAGTTTTTTAGGTTTTTTTGACGAAAATTTGGCTTTATAAATTTTGATTTTTTTGACGAAAAATTTAAATGTTGATTTTAAGGTTTTAGACGAAGAATTTTCTTTAAACCATTTTATCAGAAAACCTTTCTTTTTGGGAAAACCAATTTTATTAAATCAAATAAACCATTTTATCCAGTAAACCATTTTTTGGAAAAACCGGGCGGGTAAACCATTTGACGAAAATGATCTCTTAAAACGTTGTTTTGACGAAAAACATCTCTTAAAACGTCGATTTTGAGGTTTTTTGCCGAAAATTTTCTCTCAAAACGTAGTTTTTGAGGTTTTTTGACGAAAATTTGGCTTTATAAATTTTGATTTTTTTGACGAGAATTTTAAATGTTGATTTTAAGGTTTTAGACGAAGAATTTTCTTTAAACCATTTTATCAGAAAACCTTTCTTTTTGGCAAAACCAATTTTATCAAACCAAATAAACCATTTTATCCAGTAAACCATTTTTTGGAAAAACCGGGCGGGTAAACCATTTGACGAAAATGATCTCTTAAAACGTCAATTTTGAGGTTTTTTGACGAAAAATTGTCTCTTAAACACTTTGATTTTGAGGTTTTGACGAAAATTATCTCTTAAAACGTCGTTTTTGAGTTTTTTTTTTAATGAAAATTATCTCTTAAAACGTCCGTTTTTGAGGTGGACGAAAATTATCTCTTAAAACGTCGTTTTTGAGTATGAAAATTATCTGTTAAAACGTCGTTTTTGAGGTGACGAAAAACATCTCTTAAAACGTCGATTTTGAGGTTTTTTTGCCGAAAATTTTCTCTCAAAACGTAGTTTTTGAGGTTTTTTGACGAAAATTTGGCTTTATAAATTTTGATTTTTTTGACGAAAAATTTAAATGTTGATTTTAAGGTTTTAGACGAAGAATTTTCTTTAAACCATTTTATCAGAAAACCTTTCTTTTTGAGAAAACCAATTTTATTAAACCAAATAAACCATTTATCCAGTAAACCATTTTTTGGAAAAACCGGGCGGTAAACCATTTGACGAAAATGATCTCTTAAAACGTTGTTTTTTTTTTTTTTTTTTTTGACGAAAAACATCTCTTAAAACGTCGATTTTGAGGTTTTTTTGCCGAAAATTTTCTCTCAAAACGTAGTTTTTGAGGTTTTTGACGAAAATTTGCTTTATAAATTTTGATTTTTTGACGAGAATTTTAAATGTTGATTTTAAGGTTTTAGACGAAGAATTTTCTTTAAACCATTTTATCAGAAAACCTTTCTTTTTGGCAAAACCAATTTTATCAAACCAAATAAACCATTTTATCCAGTAAACCATTTTTTGGAAAAACCGGGCGGGTAAACCATTTGACGAAAATGATCTCTTAAAACGTCAATTTTGAGGTTTTTTGACGAAAAATTGTCTCTTAAACACTTTGATTTTGAGGTTTTGACGAAAATTATCTCTTAAAACGTCGTTTTTGAGTTTTTTTTTTAATGAAAATTATCTCTTAAAACGTCGTTTTTGAGGTGGACGAAAATTATCTCTTAAAACGTCGTTTTTGAGTTTTTTTTTTTATGAAAATTATCTGTTAAAACGTCGTTTTTGAGGTTTTTTTTTTTTTTTTTTTTGACGAAAAACATCTCTTAAAACGTCGATTTTGAGGTTTTTTTGCCGAAAATTTTCTCTCAAAACGTAGTTTTTGAGGTTTTTTGACGAAAATTTGGCTTTATAAATTTTGATTTTTTTGACGAAAAATTTAAATGTTGATTTTAAGGTTTTAGACGAAGAATTTTCTTTAAACCATTTTATCAGAAAACCTTTCTTTTTGGGAAAACCAATTTTATTAAACCAAATAAACCATTTTATCCAGTAAACCATTTTTTGGAAAAACCGGGCGGGTAAACCATTTGACGAAAATGATCTCTTAAAACGTTGTTTTTTTTGTGACGAAAAACATCTCTTAAAACGTCGATTTTGAGGTTTTTTGCCGAAAATTTTCTCTCAAAACGTAGTTTTTGAGGTTTTTTGACGAAAATTTGGCTTTATAAATTTTGATTTTTTTGACGAAAAATTTAAATGTTGATTTTAAGGTTTTAGACGAAGAATTTTCTTTAAACCATTTTATCAGAAAACCTTTCTTTTTGGCAAAACCAATTTTATCAAACCAAATAAACCATTTTATCCAGTAAACCATTTTTTGGAAAAACCGGGCGGGTAAACCATTTCATCAGAAAACCTTTCTTTTTTGGGAAAACCAATTTAAATAAACCATTTTATCAAGTAAACCATTTTTTCGAAAAACCGGGCGGATAAACCATTTTTTCAAGGAAAACAGTGTTTAAAATGTTGATTTTGAAGTTTCTGACGAAAAATGGCTCTTAAAACGTTAATTTTGAATCGTTTTTTATTTCTTATTTTATCAAAAACGGTTTCCAATTTTTTTAAATTTCCAAAACCCTCTGGAACCATTCAAAAAGATATCATTTTTAGATAAGGGTGGGATTTCGGTGAGCAATGTGGGCTTGAAAGGGGAAAAAAAAGTGAAGTAAGTGACCTAAGGAAGTCGGAATATTGTTGTTATGTATAAATACGCAACCAGGTGAAAATTTAAAGGGCGAAGAGAAACTTATAGAGAAACTTTTAATATAAGTCTAGGGCAGGTTTTTTTCTTGGTCACATCTTCAGGTTCTTCTTTCGCCAATTCTTCAAAACTTCCTCAAACGTTTTCACGTCCAAAGTGCCCTTCGGATCTTATTTTAGCTTAATTGTCTCTAAAAAAACTTTGATTTTGAAGTTTTTTAACGAAAATTTTGCTTTTAAAATGTTGATTTTATCGTTTTTGACGAAATTTGGCTCTGAACACGTTGATTTTGAGGTTTTTTTGATGAAAATTTCTCTAAATAAATGTCGATTTTGAGGTTTTTTAATGAAAATTTGGCTTAATAAATGTTTATTTTGAGGTTTTTGACGAAAATTTCGCTTTATAAGTGTTGTTTTTGACGAAATTTTTTCTTTATAAATGTTGATTTTAAGGTTTTTTGACGAAAATTTGGCTTTATAAATGTCCATTTTGAGGTCTTTTGACGAAAATTTCGCTTAATAATTGTCGATTTTTAGATGAAAATCATCTCTTAAAACGTCGATTTTGAGGGTTTTTTTTTTTGACGAAAATTATCTCTTAAAACTTCGATTTTGAGGGTTTTTTGACGAAAAATTCACTTAATAATTGTTGATTTTGAGGTTTTTAGATGAAAATTTCGCTTTATAAAAGTTCATTTTGAGGTTTTTTGACGAAAATTTGGATTAATAAATTGTTTATTTTGAGGTTTTTGACGAAAATTTCGCTTTATAAATGTTGTTTTTGAGGTTTTTCGACGAAGGTTTTTATTTATAAATGTTGATTTTAAGGTTTTTTTGACGAAAATTTCGCTTAATAAATGTCCATTTTGAGGTCTTTTGACGAAAATTTCGCTTAATAATAATTGTCGATTTTTAGATGAAAATGATCTCTGAAAACGTCGATTTTGAGGTTTTTTTTTGACGAAAATTATCTCTTAAAACTTCGATTTTGAGGGTTTTTTGACGAAAAATTCACTTAATAATTGTTGATTTTGAGGTTTTTAGATGAAAATTTCGCTTTATAAAAGTTCATTTTGAGGTTTTTTGACGAAAATTATCTCTTAAAACGTCGTTTTTGAGGTTTTTGGACGAAAAATTGTCTCTTAAGCACTTTGATTTTGAGGTTTTTGGCGAAAATTATCTCTTAAAACGTCGTTTTTGAGGTTTTTTGATGAAAATTATCTCTTAAAACGTCGTTTTTGAGGTTTTTTTTCCTTTTTTTTTTTTGACGAAAATTATCTCTTAAAACGTCGTTTTCGAGGTTTTTCGACAAAAATTGTCTCTTAAAGACTTTGATTTTAAGGTTTTTGACGAAAATTATCTCTTAAAACGTCAATTTTGAGGTTTTTTGACGAAAAATTGTCTCTTAAACACTTTGATTTTGAGGTTTTGACGAAAATTATTTCTTAAAACGTCGTTTTTGAGTTTTTTTGATGAAAATTATCTCTTAAAGCGTCGTTTTTGACGAAAATTATCTCTTAAAACGTCGATTTTGAGGTTTTTTTGACGAAAATTCTCTCTTAAAACGTCGTTTTTGAGGTTTATTTGACAAAAAATTATCTCTTAAAACGTCGTTTTTGAGGTTTTTTGACGAAAATTCTCTCTTAAAACCTCATTTTTAAGGTTTACGACGAAAAATTCTCTCTAAACGCTTTGATTTTGAGGTTTTTTTGACGAAAATTACCTTTTAAAACGTCGGTTTTGAGTTGATGAAAATTATCTCTTAAAGCGTCGTTTTTTACGAAAATTATCTCTTAAAACGTCGTTTTTGAGGTTTTTTGACGAAAAATTGTCTCATAAACACTTTGATTTTAAGGTTTTTGACGAAAATTATCTCTTAAAACGTCAATTTTGAGGTTTTTTGACGAAAAATTGTCTCTTAAACACTTTGATTTTGAGGTTTTTTTGACGAAAATTACCTTTTAAAACGTCGTTTTTGAGTTTTTTTCTTTTTTTGATGAAAATTATCTCTTAAAGCGTCGTTTTTGACGAAAATTATCCTTTAAAACGTCGTTTTTGAGGTTCTTTGACGAAAATTGTCTCATAAACACTTTGATTTTGAGGTTTTTTTGACGAAAATTATCTCTTTAAACGTCGATTTTGAGGTTTTTTGACGAAAATTCTCTCTTAAAACGTCGTTTTTGAGGTTTATTTGACAAAAAATTATCTCTTAAAACGTCGTTTTTGAGGTTTTTTGACGAAAATTCTCTCTTAAAACCTCATTTTTAAGGTTTACGACGAAAAATTCTCTCCAAACGCTTTGATTTTGAGGTTCGATGACGAAAATTTGGCACGTTTTCACGTGCCCTTCGGATCATTTTAATCAAAAAAATGATAATTGAGATGACGTAACGAAGGACATGTGAGAGACAGATTTGAGACCCTTTTTTTTCTCTCCCCTGTCGAACCAAACAAGCGTTAAATGAAGAAAAAACGCATTTTCCGGGTCTGTCAAAGTCACCCATATCGGAAATCCGTTATATAAAATTTTAGTATCTTACGTGGTCATAGGGATGCAAAGATAGGGCGGCGAGGGTGACATAATCGAAGTGAAACGGAGGACCAAGGTGTGATCTGGTATACCTTAAGAGATACCTTTTGGCTAAGGGGCGTCATCCCCCTCCAACCACGACTATCACTCACAACTTTCTGAATTCAACGAGGTTAAGATGGCGGATATATAAAGCGAGGCCCTCCTCAGCTAGCTGAGAGAGTAACTCATAAGTGCTGTGAAAGTGAACATCGAAAGGTACCAGAGGGAACCATCTATACACAAATTCAATTTTCGAAAAAAAAAAAAAAAAAATTTTTTTTTTTAAATCTTCTGAATTGTGCTAAAAAGTTAATTTAAGTTAAAATTTGGGCTAAAAAGTTATTTTTAGTTAAAAATTAGAAAACAAAATTCATCCGCAAATTTATATTTATTTTGCAGGATGAGGGTTACTGTGTTACTTTGTTTGGTCGGGGTGTGTTATGGTACTGAAGTCGTGAAAAGGCAGATTCCATTCGGCGGAGGTCGTCAAGTGGTCCAGAGGTACCAAGGAGGCCAGCAGATCCCTCAGGGCTTCAGGTCCGCCCCATTAGACGACGAAAGCCGCGAAGAAATCGACAGAAACACCGTCCAACCTACCCACACCCCTTACGTCCAAAGACCTCAGGCAAGTGAACAAAAATTAACAAAATATCATTATTAGAACATATATATATCCGAATATATAGACTATATCGAATATATATCATAAAATAACCCGCTGTAACTATAGTTCAAGTATAGTGGGAAATGAAGTTATTATCAATGCATGGGAATAAACTTCAATTTTTTCTATTTTTATCAAAAAGTGCATAACCGAAGATTAAACTTGATAATATAGTGATAATAATATAATATTCACTTTGTATGCCCTTTTATGACAAATTTTAGACTTTGAGAAGAAAAAAAAAAATTCTTTTTAGACAGATTTTGACCCTTTTTGACCAGAAAAGACACTTTTCAGACAGATTTGAACCCTTTTTCGATTAGAGAGGCCCTTTTTTCAAGATTTTGACCAATTTGGTCAAGAAAAAAAAACACTTTTTGGACAGAATTTGAATATTTTTTGACAAAATGAGACCCTTGTCTGACCTTTTCACCCTTTTTAGTCAGATTTCAACCCTTTTTTGACAGGAAAAGACTCTTTTTTGGAGGAAAAAACAAAAACACGAAGTTTTTCGGCCAGATTTTGAACCTTTATGTATCAAGAAAAGACCCTTATCAGCCAGATATTGATCCTTTTTTGACAAAAAAATACCCTTTTCAGCCAGATTTTGATCCTTTTTGACAAGAAAAGACCTTTTTCAGCCAGATTTTGATCCTTTTTGACAAGAAAAGACCTTTTTCAGCCAGATTTTGACCTTTTTTGACAGGAAAAGACCTTTTTCAGACAGATTTTGACCTTTCTGACAAAGAAAATACCCTTTTCAGCCAGATTTTGATCCTTTTTGACAATAAAAGACCTTTTTCAGCCAGATTTTGACGTTTTTGACAAAGAAAATACCCTTTTCAGCCAGATTTTGATCCTTTTTGACAAGAAAAGACCTTTTTCAGCCAGATTTTGATCCTTTTTGACAAGAAAAGACCTTTTTCAGCCAGATTTTGACCTTTTTGACAGAAAAGACTTTTCAGACAGATTTGACCTTTCTGACAAAGAAATACCCTTTTCAGCCAGATTTTGATCCTTTTTGACATAGAAAGACCTTTTCACGCCAGATTTTGACGTTTTTGACAAGAAAATACCCTTTTCAGCCAGATTGATTTGATCCCTTTTTGACAAGAAAAGACCTTTTTCAGCCAGATTTGATCCTTTTTGACAAGAAAAGACCTTTTTCAGCCAGATTTTGACCTTTTTTGACAGAAAAAGACCTTTTCAGACAGATTTTGACCTTTCTGACAAGAAAATGACCCTTTTCAGCCAGATTTGATCCTTTTTGACAGAAAAGACCTTTTCAGCAGATTTTGACCTGACAGAAAAGACCTTTTTCAGACAGATTTTGACCTTTCTGACAAAGAAAATACCCTTTTCAGCCAGATTTTGATCCTTTTTGACAAGAAAAGACCTTTTTCAGCCAGATTTTGACGTTTCTGACGAAGAAAATACCCTTTTCATCCAGATTTTGACCCTTTTTCAGCCAGTTTTGATCCTTTTTGACAAGAAAATACCATTGTCAGCCAAATCTTTACCCTTTTTGAAAAGAAAAGACGTTTTGGCACCAAATTTCGACTCTTTTGGTCAAGAAAGGACACTTTTTAGCTAGATTTTGACCCATTTTTTTTTTCACCAAAATTTTTTTAATACGGATTTTGACCCTTTTTTACAAAAAAAAAAAAAAAAACCTTTTTTCCATTTGACCCTTTTTGACAAGAAAATACCCTTTTCAGCCAGATTTTGACCCTTTTTTTTCTCCAAGAAAGGACCCTTTGCAGCCAGATTTTGACCTTTTTTTGAAAAGAAAAGACCCATTTCACCCTGATATTGGCTTTTAAAGACCCTTTTTAGCCAGATTTTGTCCCTTTTTGACAAAAAAAGACTCTTTTTCATCCAAATTTTGACCTTTTTTTTTTGACAAGAAAAGACCCTTTTCTGCCACATTTTGACAATGTAAATACATCAGTGGGTCATATTTCATCAAAAAAGAGACTTAAATCCTTTCATTTCTTCTTAAATTGAGCCCTTTTCTTGACCAAAAATGATAAATTTTTCTTCTTTTTTTTTCAGCCGGTTCAATTCAGACAGCAGGAGAACCGAGGTCGCCCTCAAGAATATAGCCTTCAAGGTGGAAAAAGACCTCTTGGAAAGCCAGGCTTAAAGGTAACTTAGAGTACTTACAGAATAATAGGTTGGGCTTTGGCTACATTCCAGCTTTTAAATTCTTATACCATTCCATAACAATTATAATGAGCAACCTATGGAGTTTCAAACTTGTTTTCTAACGTCTGTCGAAACAAAGCTGCCAGTTCGCATTTTTCCTCGATTATTTTTTTTTAGTCCAGTCAATCTTGGGGTGAAAAAAAAAATTTAATTGCTTCTTGATAGTTGATTTTAAAAGGAAATTGAATTCTCTACAACTTTTATTAAGTACACTTTTTTGATTAGATGACGTCTTCTGTCCTTTAGAGGTCAAAATAGAAAACCCCGGTTTTTTGCGACCTCGTAGCTCAGAAACGTTTGGTCCTACGGAAAAATTGTGTAAGCTCAAAATTATAGAAAATTCAATTATCTTTAATTTTGTACTAAACATTATTTCGTCTAGGACTAACGGTTTTCGAGAAATTGCAGAAAAAAAGAAAAAAATCAACTTAAAAACTTAAAAACGCACGGGTTGGGGACTTTTTTGAGGTTAATCATGCTACCAAACCCTACACATTTTCGTAGATAAACACCTTTTTTCACCCCCAGGCTTTTGACTGGATTATTTACTGGACCGGAATATGTAACCCAGAAAATGGCTCACATTATGCAACTAGTGCATCATAAGAACCCATTTAAAAACATTCCCAGATTAAAAAAGTAGGGGAAAAAACGATTTTGCAGAAGAAAGCTCTACTTGGTGAAATCCAGTTCCACTGGTCTTCTAGGAATATCGATTATTTTAAAATTACATGCTATTACAAAATATCAAGGGAATTCTTCAAAAAACTGTCTAATATAGTAGAAAATATTGAGCTTTTTTATTAGTTTTTTGCTCATTTTAAGGGTTTCAGTTGGTCTATAAAGGGTAAAGTAGATTCAGAATATAGTTGGTATGTTATCGACCTGGAAAGTAGAAATTTTGCTCCTATTCCCCTTTTTGAAACTCAAAAACTGAAATTTTATGTAATCCTGCACTTTCTCAGGTAGAAACGAGCAAAAGTTTGTTACACTATAAACGAAAAGTCGTTTATTAAAGTTTTTTTTATTATGGAACCGGATTTTAGTCGTAAAACGTCGGCAATAAACAGTTTAAATAGCGGCCCCTTCCTTTTCTTTTTTTGCAACCTTTGATTGCTAATTCAAATGCTTTTGGGTCAAAATACTTGGATTTTTCGGTTCAAAATTTTTCTCGGATTGTCTTTCATTTTGCCAGATTGGGTGATGTGTTGCAGTTTGGGCTCATAGAGAATGTCCAATGTTGCCAGATTGGGCGATATGTTGCAGTTTGGGCTCGTCTTGAGTGACCAGTGTTGCCAGATTGGGCGATATATTGCAGTTTGGGCTCCTAGAGACTGTCCAGTGTTGCCAGATTGGGCGATATATTGCAGTTTGGGCTCGTAGAGACTGTCCAGTGTTTCCGAATCGGGCGATATATTGCAGTTTGGGCTCCTATAGACTGTCCAATGTTGCCAAATTAGGCGTGAAATCGATATATCGCCCAATCCGGCAACATTGGACAGTCTATAGGAGCCCGAACTGCAATATATCGCCCAATCCGGCAACACTGGAAAGTCTCTAGGAGCCCAAACTGCAATATATCGCCCAATCCGGCAACTTTGGGCCGTCTATAGGAGCCCAAACTGCAATATATCCCCCAATCCGGCAAAATTGGACATCTATAGGAGCCCAAACTACAAACTCCAAAATCCAAAATACTTGGATTTTTCGGTTCAAAATTTTTCTCGCGTTGTCTTTCATTTTGCCAGATTGGGCGATATGTTGCAGTTTGGGCTCGTCTTGAGTGTCCAGTGTTGCCAGATTGGGCAATATATTGCAGTTTGGGCTCCTAGAGACTGTCCGGTGTTGCCAGATTGGGCGATATGTTGCAGTTTGGGCTCGTCTTAAGTGTCCAGTGTTGCCGGATTGGGCGATATATTGCAGTTTGGGCTCCTAGAGACTGTCCAGTGTTGCCGGATTGGGCGATATATTGCAGGTTGGGCTCCTTAAGACTGTCTAGTGTTGCCGGATTTTGCGATATATTGCAGGTTGGGATCCTATAGACTGTCCGGTGTTGCCAGATTGGGCGATATATTGCAGTTTGGGCTCTTATAGACTGTACGGTGTTGCCAGATTGGGCGATATATCGCAATTTGGTCTCCTTTAGACATTCCAACGTTGCCAGATTGGGCGATATATTGCAGTTTGGGCTCCGATAGACTGTACGGTGTTGCCAGATTGGGCGATATATCGCTTTTTGGGCTCCTTTAGAAGGTCCAGTGTTGCAAGATTGGGCGATATATTTCAGTTTTGGCTCCATTAGACTGTCCAGTGTTACCAAATTAGGCGTAAAATCGATATGTCGCCCAATCCGGCAACATTGGACAGTCTATAGGAGCCCAAACTGCAATATATCGCCCAATCTGTCGACATGGGGTAGTCTCTAGGAGCCCAAACTGCAATATATCGCCCAATCTGGCAACATTGGACAGTCTATAGGAACCCAAAGTGCGATATATCGCCCAATCCGGCAACACTGGACTTTCTCTAGGAGCCCAAACTGCGATATATCACCCAATCTGGCAACACTGGACAGTCTCCAGGAGCCCAAACTGCAATATTTCGCCAGATTCGGCAACATTGGATAGTCTATAGAGCCCAAACTGCAATATATCGCCCAATCTGTCGACATTGGACTGTATATAGGAGCCCAAACTGCGATATATCGCCCAATCTGGCAACATTGGACAGTCTCCAGTAGTCCAAACTGCAATATATCGCCCAATCTGGCAACATTGGACATTCTCTATGAGCCCAAACTGCAATATATCGCCCAATTTGGCAACACCGGACAGTCTCTAGGAGCCCAAACTGCGATATATCGCCCAATCTGGCAACATTGGACAGTCTCCATTAGTCCAAACTGCAATATATCGCCCAATCTGGCAACATTGGAACATTCTCGTATGAGCCCATACGGCAAATATATCGCCCAATCTGCGGGGCACACATGGGTCAGTCTCTATGAGCCGCAAACGTGCGATTATACGCCAATCTGCAACATTGGACATTCTCTATGAGCCCAAACTGCAATATATCGCCCAATCTGGCAACACTGGACAGTCTCTAGGAGCCCAAACTGCGATATATCGCCCAATCTGGCAACATTGGACATTCTCCCTAGTCCAAACTGCAATACGGCCCAATCTGGCAACACTGATTGTCAAACAGGCATCTTGAAAAACGAAGTAACTTCCTAATTTTTTGACCATTTGACCACAGAAATACCATCACATATCTTATAGGGAAATGAAATGAAGACTCATATAATCTTAATCTTTCAAATTTAATTATATGTAATTATATCTCAACCTCTCAACTTACTTTTTTTTTCTCTCTCTCATTTGAAAACTGCTTTACTTTCTCTATAGGTGATGGGTGTGGACGTAATCTTTGTCAATAAAAAAACTCAATCGCTTTTGAGTTAAAAATAAAAATAAAAGCAGTTTCACTTTCTCTTTGTAAAGGGTTCGATGTTACCATAGGCCTGATAATTCTCCGTGGCGAATGCTCATTTTCGACGAAAAATGATCGTAGATCTATGTTATTATATTGAAATTTCTAGGAGGAAGAACTTGAAGAAGAAGAAAAAGAAGAGCCTGATAGGCTTACGATGTTGCTCCCTCAGTCAAAATTCAATTGCCAAGGCAAAAATACTGGATACTACGCTGATGAAGGCCTAGGATGTGAGGTTTTCCATTATTGTCAAGACAACGCCAAACATTCTTGGATCTGTCCTGAAGGATTCCTTTTCCACCAGGTAATTATTGAGTCCAATCTAAATCTACCCTCAGAAGCGGTTTTGATTTTTTTTCGTTAATATCTCGAAAACCGTAGGTCCTAGGTGAAAACATATTAAGTACAAAGTTAAAGATTTTCTAATTTTCTATAAATTTGTACTAAACAAATTTTTTGTGGGAACAAAAGTATCTGAGCTACGACAGAAAAACCGGGGTTTTATATTTTGACCTCTGAATGAGGGAAGACGTCATCTAATCAAAAAATTGTACTTAATATAATTTGTAGACAATTTAATCACCTTTTAGAAACAACTCTCAAAAAACAATTAATCTCGTAGCTCAGAATCGTTTGGTCCTACAAAAAATCGTACTTGGTAAAATTTTTAAAAAATTTAATAATCTTTAATTTTGTATTTATCATTATTTCGCGTGCGACTTACGGTTATAGAGATTTTGGCAAAAAAAGGAAAAAAGTCACTTTAAAATTTCTCATTGAACGGACTATATTTACCGGATCAATCTAAATCTATCCTCAGAAGCGGTATTGATTTCGCCAATATCTCGAAAACCGTAGGTCCTAGGCGAAAATATATTAAGTTAAAAATTAAAGATTTTTTAATTTTCTACAAATTTGAACTAAACAAACTTTTTGTGGGAACAAAAGTATCTGAGCTACGACAGAAAAACCGGGGTTTTCTATTTTGACCTCTGAATGAGAGAAGACGTCATCTAATCAAAAAATTGTACTTAATATAATTTGTAGAAAATTTGATCACCTTTTAGAAACAACTCTCAAAAAACAATTGATCTCGTAGCTCAGAAACGTTTGGTCCTACAAAAAATCGTACTTGCTAAAATTTTTAGAAAATTTAATAATCTTTAATTTTGTCTTAAGCATTATTTCGAGTGCGACTTACGGTTATAGAGATTTTGGCAAAAAAAGGAAAAAAGTCACTTTAAAATTTCTCATTGAACGGACTATATTTACCGGATCAATCTAAATCTACCCTCAGGAGCGGTATTGATTTTTTTTTTTTCGTTTTTTCGCCAATATCTCGAAAACCGTAGGTCCTAGGCGAAAATATATTAAGTTAAAAATTAAAGATTTTTAAATTGTCTACAATTTTGAACTAAACAAATTTTTTTGTGGGAACAAAAAGTATCTGAGCTATGACAGAACACCGGGGTTTTTCTATTTTGACCTCTGAATGAGAGAAGACGTCCATCTAATCAAAAAAATTGTACTTAATATAATTTGTTAGAAAATTCAATCACCCTTTTAGAAACAACCTCTCAAAAAACAATTAATCTCGTAGCTCAGAATCGTTTTGGTCCCTACAAAAAATCGTAATGGTAAATTTTTAAAAAATTTAATAATCTTTAATTTTGTCTTTATCATTATTCGCGTGCGACTTACGGGTTATAGAGATCTTTTGGCAAAAAAAGGAAAAAGTCACTTTAAAATTTCTCATTGAACGGACTATATTTTACCGGATCAATCTAAATCTATCCTCAGAAGCGGGTTATTGATCGCCAATATCTCGAAAACCGTAGGTCCTAGGCGAAAATATATTAAGTTAAAAAATTAAAGATTTTTTTAATTTTTCTACAAATTTGAACTAAAACAAACTTTTTTGTGGGAAACAAAAAGTATCTGAGCTACGACAGAAAACCGGGGTTTTTCTATTTTGACCTCTGAATGAGAGAAGACGTCATCTAATCAAAAAATTGTACTTAATATAATTTGTAGAAAATTTGATCACCTTTTAGAAACAACTCTCAAAAAACAATTGATCTCGTAGCTCAGAAACGTTTGGTCCTACAAAAAATCGTACTTGCTAAAATTTGTAGAAAATTTAATAATCTTTTAATTTTGTCTTAAGCATATTTCGAGTGGCGACTTACGTGGTTATAGAGATTTTTGGCAAAAAAAGGAAAAAAAGTCACTTTAAAATTTCTCATTGAACGGACTATATTTACCGGATCAATCTAAATCTACCCTCAGGAGCGGTATTGATTTTTTTTTTTTCGTTTTTTCGCCAATATCTCGAAAACCGTAGGTCCTAGGCGAAAATATATTAAGTTAAAAATTAAAGATTTTTAAATTGTCTACAATTTTGAACTAAACAAATTTTTTGTGGGAACAAAAGTATCTGAGCTATGACAGAAAAACCGGGGTTTTCTATTTTGACCTCTGAATGAGAGAAGACGTCATCTAATCAAAAAATTGTACTTAATATAATTTGTAGAAAATTCAATCACCTTTTAGAAACAACTCTCAAAAAACAATTAATCTCGTAGCTCAGAATCGTTTGGTCCTACAAAAAATCGTAATTGGTAAAATTTTTAAAAAATTTAATAATCTTTAATTTTGTCTTTATCATTATTTCGCGTGCGACTTACGGTTATAGAGATTTTGGCAAAAAAAGGAAAAAAGTCACTTTAAAATTTCTCATTGAACGGACTATATTTACCGGATCAATCTAAATCTACCCTCAGAAGCGGTATTGATTTTTTTTTTGTTTTTTCGCCAATATCTCGAAAACCGTAGGTCCTAGGCGAAAATATATTAAGTTAAAAATTAAAGATTTTTAAATTGTCTACAATTTTAAACTAAACAAATTTTTTGTGGGAACAAAAGTATCTGAGCTACGACAGAAAAACCGGGGTTTTCTATTTTGACCTCTGAATGAGGGAAGACGTCATCTAATCAAAAAATTGTACTTAATATAATTTGTAGAAAATTTAATCACCTTTTAGAAACAACTCTCAAAAAACAATTAATCTCGTAGCTCAGAAACGTTTGGTCCTACAAAAAATCGTACTAAGTAAAATTTGTAGAAAATTTAATAATCTTTAATTTTGTTTAAGTATTATTTCGCGTGCGACCTACGGTTTTCGAGATTTTGGCGAAAAAAGGAAAAAAGTCACTTTAAAAATTTCTCATTTATTTGCCTGGACTATCTAAAAACTTTGTTTAGGTGCATCTCATTTGCATGCCGCCGAGTCACGACAATATTTGCTCGTCGTCCTCTCAATATCATTTCGTCAACGACTTCCTCTATAAGCCTCTCAACGCTGAAGAAGCTTTGACGAAGCCGAACGTTACAATCCGCTACTCCGAAAGGTACTACCCGGAGAACTACTACGAGGAAGAGTTCGGTGAGCCTCAGCAGCGAGTCCAGGCGACCCCGAGGCCTCAGCAGATCCAGCAAAGGCCCCACCACCCTCACCCTCACCAGACGCAGCCCTCATTCCAAACCCCAAGGCCCACTCAGCAGATCAGGCAGCCCAACCAAGTCTTCCACTCACCTGAAGAAGTCAACATCCCACTCCAGCACAGAAGACCCGTCCCAGTTAGTCAACCTCATAGGAACTTCCAGCAGTCCAGCGAAGAATACGAATACTAGTTTTTCTTAGGCAAAATTATTCCATCGAAACCTAGTTAAATGCTATTTATTTTTAAATTTCATGCGTGCAGCACATTTTTCTATTTATTTTCGTATTTATCCTTCAACTTCACAGATGGAATATGTTGAAATTAAATTAATTTAAAATTTTCGAATAAGTCAAATATGTACAAGAAGTAATTAATTATATAATTAGATTTAGGGCCAAGACTGTTATATGTGCATGTTAAACATGCAGGTTTTCTTAAGTAAATATGGAACAAGCAGAATTTATACATATTTTGTATTTATTTTATACTTATATGTTATAACGAATCAATTTTTGAATCCTATAAATAAAAAAAGCAATTGTTTCTTCAAATTTAAGGAATTTTTCTGTAGAATAATGTTTTGTTATACATATTTTGTTGAAATAAATTATTTAAAAAATAATCGTTTTGATTTTTTGTCCGTTTGAAAACTGGGTGGGTAAACCATTTTATCAGAAAACCTTTCTGTTTTGGAAAACCAATCTTTGAAAAAATGGTTTACTGGATTAAATGGTTTATTTGGTTTTATAAAATTGGTTTTGCCAAAAATATTGATTTTTTGGTGAAATGGTTTACCCGCCTGGTTTTTCGAAAAAATGGTTTATTTGGTTTAGTAAAATTGGTTCTGCCAAAAAGATTGGTTTTCTGGTGAAATAGTTAACCCGCCGGGTTTTTTCGAAAAATGGTTTACTAAAAAAAAATGATTTAAGAGGTTCAATTAAAATTGGTTTTGCCAAAAAGATAGGTTTTCTGATAAAATGGTTTACCCTCCCGGTTTTTCGAAAAAATGGTTTATTTGTTTGATAAAATTGGTTTTCCAATAAAGTTATCTGATGAAATGGTTTATACGCCCGGTTTTTCGAAAAATGGTTTACTGGATAAAATGGGTTTACTTGGTTTATTGAAATTGGTTATGCCAAAAAGAAAGGTTTTCTGATGAAATGGTTTACCCGCCCGGTTTTTCGAAAAAATGGTTTACTAAACCAACTTTAATAACCCAAGTAAACCATTTTTCCGAAAAACCGGGCGGGGAAACCATTTTATCAAAAAACCTTTCTTTTTGGCAAAACCAATTTTAATAAACCAAGTAAACCATGTCATCGAGTAAACCATTTTTTCGAGAAAACCGTGGAGGTAAACCATTTAAACCATTTTATCGAGTAAACCATTTTTACGATAAACCGTGCAGGTAAACCATTTCACCAGAAAACCTCTCTTTTTGGCAAAAACCGATTTTAATAAACCAAGTAAACCATTTTCTCGAAAAACCGTGCAGGTAAACCATTTCACCAGAAAACCTTTCTTTTTTTTCAAAACCAATTTTAATAAACCAAGTAGGTAAACCATTTTTTCGAAAAACCGTGCAGGTAAACCATTTCACCAGAAAACCTCTCTTTTTGGCAAAACCAATTTTAATCAACCAAGTAAACCATTTTATCCAGTAAACCATTTTTTCGAAAAACCGGGCGGGTAAACCATTTCATCAGAAAACCTTTCTTTGTGGCAAAACCAATTTCAATAAACCTGGTAAACCATTTTTTCAAGGAAAACAATTTTTAAAAACCGGTTGGGTAAACCATTTCATCTGGAAAAAATTAATTTTTGGGAAAAACAATTTTAATACCTAAACCATTTTTTCGAAAAACTGTGCTGGTAAACCATTTCACCTTAAAACTCTTTCTTTTTGGTAAAACCCATTAACCAAATATCTAAACCATTTTTTCAAAAACCTTTCTTTTTGGAAAAACCCATTTTAAAAAAAAACCAAGTAAACCATTTTATCCAGTAAACCATTTTTTCGAAAAACCGTGCGAGTAAACCATTTCATCAGAAAACCTTTCTTTTTGCAAAACCAATTTTAATAAATCAAGGAAACCATTTTATCGAGTAAACCATTTTTTCGAAAAACCGTGCAGGTAAAACATTTTATCGAGTAAACCATTTTTTCGAAAAACCGTGCAGGTAAACCATTTTATCGAGTAAACCATTTTTTCGATAAACCGTGGAGGTAAAACATTTTATCGAGTAAACCATTTTTTCGATAAACCGTGCAGGTAAACCATTTCACCAAAAAACCTTTCTTTTTGGCAAAACCCATTTAAAAAAAACCAAGTAAACCATTTTATCCAGTAGACCATTTTTTTAAAAAACCGTGCGAGTAAACCATTTCATCAGAAAAGCTTTCTTTTTGCAAAACCAATCTTAATAAATCGAGTAAACCATTTTTTCGATAAACCGTGCAGGTAAACCATTTTATCGAGTAAACCATTTTTTCTATAAACCGTGAGGTAAACCATTTTATCGAGTAAACCATTTTTTCGATAAACCGTGCGGGTAAACCATTTCACCAAAAAACCTTTCTTTTTGGCAAAACCCATTTAAAAAAACCAAGTAAACCATTTTTTCGATAAACCGTGCGAGTAAACCATTTCATCAGAAAACCTTTCTTTTTGCAAAACCAATTTTAATAAATCAAGTAAACCATTTTATCGAGTAAACCATTTTTTCGATAAACCGTGCGGGTAAACCATTTCACCAAAAAACCTTTCTTTTTGGCAAAACCAATTTTAATAAACCAAGTAAACCATTTTTTCGAAAAACCGTGCAGGTAAACCATTTCACCAGAAAACCTTTCTTTTTGGCAAAACCAATTTTAATAAACCAAGTAAACCATTTTATCGAGTAAACCATTTTTTCGAAAAACCATGGAGGTAAACCATTTCTCCAAAAAACCTTGCTTTTTGCCGGAACCAATTTCATTAAACCATGTAAACCATTTTATCTAGTACCTAAACCATTTTATCAGAAAACCTTTCTTTTTGGCTAAGCCAATTAAACCATTTTATCTAGTAAACCATTTTATCAGAAAACCTCTCTTTTTGGCAAAACCAATATCATTAAACCATGTAAACCATTTTATCAGAAAACCTCTCTTTTTGGCAAAACCAATTTTAATAAACCAAGTAAACCATTTTATCGAGTAAACCATTTTTTCGAAAAACCGTGAAAAAAAAAACGTGAAGGTAAACCATTTCACCAGAAAACCTCTCTTTTTGGCAAAACCAATTTCATTAAACCATGTAAACCATTTTATCTAGTAAACCATTTTATCAGAAAACCTCTCTTTTTGGCAAAACCAATTTTAATAAACCAAGTAAACCATTTTATCGAGTAAACCATTTTTTTTCGACCGTTGACACGTGAAGGTAAACCATTTCACCAGAAAACCTCTCTTTTTGGCAAAACCAATTTTATAAAAACCAAAGTAAAACCATTTTATCTAGTAAACCATTTCACCAGAAAACCTCTCTTTTTGGCAAAACCAATTTTAATAAACCAAATAAACCATTTTTTCGAAAAACCGGTCGGGTAAACCATTATATCATGAAACCTTTCTCTTTGGCAAAACCAATTTTAAGAAACCAAGTAAAACATTTTTTTATCCGGTCACCGGAATATTCGAAAATTTTGGGAAAAAGGATCTAGTACCATTTCCTTCCGCCAGAGACTCTCCCATCGATCCTCCCATCGATCCATCCTATCGATCCTCTCTTTATTTTATCAGAAACCTTTCACATAACAAACGCTTATTTTTTTCATTCATGTTTTTATGTTATTGTTTTGTTGATTTCCACTCGTCAAAACATTCGCGTCTACGCTCACCTTAGAATGAAACATCTTTTCCGAATTTTTTTCTCAAATTTTCTCAAATTCGTTTGTTGACAAACGATTTTAATTTATTTCTTTTTTAATCATTTCACCGGATTTACTTGACCGAGCTAATCCCGGAACATCTTCACCTTTTCTTTCTCTTTTATTTGTTTTTTTCCCTTCTTTTTATTCAGAGTGACGAAGGTTTTTCTCTCGAATTTAATTTTTTAAACGGAAGTTCTCGGCCGAGATGTTTTCCTTCTTAAACAGTTTTGTTTCAGTTCAGTGCTCGAATATTATATAAAGGAACAATAAACAGTTTAATTCGGTTCTAATTTGCCTTGGAAAACATCATCCTCCCGCCTCCAGTTCATCGAAAGCTTCCTATCAATTTCGAGGAACTTTGATTCTATATTGGGATCCATCCTACGAGTAAGTACCTACCTAATTAATCGATAATTCCCTTCAATGTCGACCGCGAAAGATCGTCGAACGATTATAAAGGAATCTTGAGAGGGCCAATAAATTGCTAAAACACGTGAGGCTCTTTGCCTCACAAATAACTGTCCATCTATTGAGAAATTGGAAAATTCCCGGTGACACTTTCGAGATAATATTCTCATGTTTGTTTGTGCAAATTTTTAAATTGATCGGGCCCGTAATCCGTAATCTTGGTTTTTGCGCTTTGGGATGGTTTTGGCGGTTTGGGTGTTTTTAGGCAGTTTGGGATGGTTTTGGGTGTTTTTAGGCAATTTGGGATGGTTTGCGTGTTTTTAGGCAGTTTGGGATGGTTTGGGCGGTTTGGATGTTTTTAGGCAGTTTTGGGATGGTTTTGGCGGGTTAGGGGGTAGGCGGTTTTAGGATGATTTGGGTGTTTTTTTGCAGTTTGGGATGGTTTTGGGTGTTTTTTGGCAATTTGTGGATGGTGGGTGTTTTTAGGCAGTTTGGGATGTTTTTAGGCAGTTTAGGATGGTGTGGGTGTTTTTAGGCAATTTGGGATGGTTTGGGTGTTTTTAGGCAGTTTGGGATGGTTTGGGCGGTTTGGATGTTTTTAGGCAGTTTGGGATGGTTTTGGCGGTTAGGGGGTTTTTAGGCGGTTTGGGATGATTTGGGTGATTTTGGCAGTTTGGGATGGTTTGGGTGTTTTTAGGCAATTTGGGATGGTTTGGGTGTTTTTAGGCAGTTTGGGATGGTTTGGGTGTTTTTAGGCAGTTTGGGATGGTTTTGGCGGTTAGGGGGTTTTTAGGCGGTTTGGGATGATTTGGGTGTTTTTTGGCAGTTTGGGATGGTTTGGGCGGTTTGGATGTTTTTAGGCAGTTTGGGATGGTTTTGGCGGTTAGGGGGTTTTTAGGCGGTTTGGGATGATTTGGGTGTTTTTTTGGCAGTTTGGGATGGTTTGGGTGTTTTTAGGCAGTTTGGGATGGTTTGGGCGGTTTGGGTGTTTTTAGGCAGTTTGGGATGGTTTGGGTGTTTTTAGGCAGTTTGGGATGATTTGGGCGGTTTGGATGTTTTTAGGCAGTTTGGGATGGTTTTGGCGGTTAGGGGGTTTTTAGGCGGTTTGGGATGATTTGGGTGTTTTTTGGCAGTTTGGGATGGTTTGGGTGTTTTTTGGCAGTTTGGGATGGTTTGGGCGGTTTGGGTGTTTTTAGGTAGTTTGGGATGGTTTGGGTGTTTTTAGGCAGTTTGGGCGGTTTGGATGTTTTTAGGCAGTTTGGGATGGTTTGGGCGGTTTGGATGTTTTTAGGCAGTTTGGGATGGTTTTGGCGGTTTGGATGTTTTTAGGCAGTTTGGGATGGTTTTGGCGGTTTGGATGTTTTTAGGCAGTTTGGGATGGTTTTGGCGGTTAGGGGGTTTTTAGGCGGTGTTTGGGATGATTTGGGTGTTTTTTTTGGCAGTTTTGGGATGGTTTGGGTGTTTTTAGGCCAATTTGGGATGGGTTTTGGGTGTTTTTTAGGCAGTTTGGGATGGTTTTGGCGGTTAGGGGGTTTTTTTAGGCGGTTGGGATGATTTGGGTGTTTTTTTTGGGCAGTTTGGGATGGTTTGGGTGTTTTTAGACAGTTTGGGATGGTTTGGGCGGTTTTTGTGTTTTTTAGGGCCAATTTGGGATGGTTGGGTGTTTTTTAGGCAAGTTTGGATGATTTGGGGCGGTTTTGGATGTTTTAGGCAGTTTGGGATGGTTTTTGGCGGTTAGGGGTTTTTTAGGCGGTTTGGGATGATTTGGTGTTTTTTTGGCAGTTTGGGGATGGTGGGGCGGTTTTGGATGTTTTTAGGGCAGTTTGGGATGGTTTGGGTGTTTTTAGGCAGTTTTGGGCGGTTTGTTGGATTGTTTTAGGCAGTTTTGGGATGGTTTTTTGGGGCGGTTTGGATGTTTTTAGGCAGTTTTGGGGATGGTTTGGCGGTTAGGGTTTTTTTAGGGCGGTTTTTAGGATGATTTGGATGTTTTTTAGGCAGTTTGGGATGGTTTTTTGGCGTTTGGATGTTTTTTTGCAGTTTGGGATGGTTTTTTGGCGGTTAGGGGTTTTTAGGCGGTTAGGGATGATTTTGGATGTTTTTTAGGCAGTTTGGGATGGGTTTTGGCGGTTTGGGTGGTTTATTAGATAGTTTTGGGATAGTTTTTGGTGTTTTATAGGCCAGTTTGGAAATGATTGGTGCGGTTTTGGATTGTTTTTTAGGCAGTTTGGAATGATTTGGGCGGTTTGGATGTTTTTAGGCAGTTTGGGATGGTTTTGGCGGTTTGGGTGTTATTAGGTAGTTTGGGATAGTTTTGGTGTTTTTAGGCAGTTTGGAATGATTTGGGCGGTTTGGGTTTTTAGGCAGTTTGGGGCTGTTTTTGTGATTTGGGTGTTTTTAGGCAGTTTTGGATCGTTTTGGCGGTTTGCGTGTTTTTAGGCAGTTTGGGGTGGTCTGGGTGGTTCGGGCGTTTTAGGCAGTTTGGATGTTTTTTTGGCAGTTTAGGATGGTTTTGGCGGTTTGAGTTTTTCTTAGGCAGTTTGGTGGTTTGGGTGTTTTAGGCAGTTTGTGTGTTTTTAGACAGTTAAGGGTGGTTTGAGTGTTTTAGGCAGTTTTTATGTTTTTAGGCAGTTTAGGGTGGTTTGAGTGTTTTAAGCAGTTTTCATGTTTTTAGGCAGTGTAGGGTGGTTTGAGTGTTTTTAGGCAGTTTGGGGCTG
>JAGWEN010001531.1:0-25028 GCA_018703685.1 Orius laevigatus
TATATATATATATAATATATATATATATATATATATATATATATATATATATATAATATATATATATATATATATAATATGTTGGAGGTGACTCCGATAGTGACGTCACGTCAGCCCGCCAATACTGATCTAGACCCCATGCACGTGTTGAAAAAGAAAAAGAAGGTTCGAAAACGAAAAAAGAGACGCTAAGAACAGGGGGGAAGGAGTCAATGGAAAGGAAAAGTTTCCCGTTTTAGTTCAAAAGTTGGAAACCCAAGCGCCAAAGCGCTAGTGTCGTCATTCATAAAGAAAAGAAGTCATAGCACACAAGAGAGACAGACAGTCTATCTCTCTTCTGTGGTCATGGTAGGGATAGGTTGGGGTAGGGTAGGGGATTTCCGGGGGGAGTCGACACCAGCACCCTATGTTCTAAAATCTGCCCTTTAGGCGACCTTTTTTACTTGGGGAGACCGCCATCTGTATTATATATATAGATAATCTGTGGCTAAGAAGTTCTACAGAAGAAAAGACGCAAAAACGAAGAAAGACGACTGCCTCGAACGTTCCCGGTAATCTCAATAATTTTATTGCATTAAGAGACATGGAATCGGCGGTGAGTACTTTTTCTGGTGACGATCAGACAAAATCGGTGCATACGTGGCTTTCTGATTTTGAAGACATGGCAGAACTTTGCCAATTAACAGATCGCCAGCGCGTTATCTTTGCCCGTCGTTTGTTGTCTGGATCAGCACGTTTATTTTTTAATTATGAAAAATGCGGAAGTACGTGGGCCAATTTGAAACGAGCCCTGCAGTCAGAATTCGGTCAGAAAGTCGATAGCAAGAGAGTGCATGACCTGTTGAGGTCAACCAAGCCCAGTAAAGATGAACCGCTTATAACGTACTTGTACAGAATGCTTGACATTGCACGAGATTCCCATGTCGAGTTGACATGCGCTTTTGAATATATTATCGATAACATCCCCGACGACCAATCCTCGTTCTCCGCCCGCCATTTATCGCTTTTCATCTTCAAACCTCACGAAGAAAGTCAAAAAGCGAAGTTCGATGTCAAGTTCTTCGGCATCGTCGAAAGTCAAAGAAGAACCGAAAAAAAATGAAGAAAAAAAAGGAGGCAAAGGGTGAAAAGTTTTTCGAGGGTTCGAATCTTCTCCAGATCTTGAATGTGAACAAAAAATGAAACTTCTGAGTGATGCTCAAAAACAAAAGTTGTTTTCAAATTCATCGCAATCCTCCAAAGAAAAATCGAAGGAGACGGATGATAAAAACGAAAATCTTCCAACAGCTGCTCCAAAACGATCTTCTTCAGGTTCTTTCCAATCCTTGGTTAAAAAACCTGCTGAGAAAGCAAAAGAAAGATCTAAAGTGAAGGATGAGAAGAAAGAAAAACTTAAAGACGCTCGAAAAGAAAAGTTTCCAAGTTCTTTGCAATCCTCGGTGCTCAAGAAAGTTGAGAAAGCCAAAGAAAAACCGAAGGCGAACACTGAAGAAAAAAAAGTGAAAGTTTCATATCTCCAAAACGAAAGCACAAACGATTTCTGTGGATTTGAGTCTTCTCCCGATCTTGAATGTGAACAAAAAATGTAACTTCTGAGAGCTTCTCTAGGTCGAATCTTGTTCTCAAGTTCTCAGCAATCTTTGTTA
The DNA here is from genome assembly GCA_018703685.1 of Orius laevigatus. Classification (NCBI taxonomy): domain Eukaryota; kingdom Metazoa; phylum Arthropoda; class Insecta; order Hemiptera; family Anthocoridae; genus Orius; species Orius laevigatus. The sequence goes on from JAGWEN010001531.1 coordinate 1,647, forward strand.
ATCGACAACAAAGGAAAAATCCAGAAAGCCAAAGAAAAAATCCAGAAAGCCAAAGAAACTTCTAAGGAAATGGATGAAAAGGAGATAAATGACAAGGAGACTGATGATAAGGAAAATGGTGATAAGGATGAAAAAGAGGCCGGAATTATGAAGCCCGAAGTTAAAGAACAAAAAATTCTTCCAAGAGGAAGACAAATATCAAGTGTTACTGCAATGATTTTTATAAATTTAAATTAAAACATGCTGAGAAGGAGTTGGGCAGCCGAGATCTTTGCCATCCTGTTCGGTGCCCAAACTTGCAGAGAAAGCTAGAGAAAACTGGAAAATGAACAAAGTCGAAATAATAACAGATCCCGCCCAAAACAATGGCGTCAAAGTCATCACTGGTTTAGTTTCATGTGACCCGAATTCTCCCGAATTTCATGTTTTAACAAATAAACTTGTTGAATTTCTGCGAGTTGTAGAAAATTACAAGTTAGGTACATCCCAATGACAATCACAAGCGCAATTACAAGTTACAAACGAAAGGAAGGAAAGATGAAGGTAAAAAGCCAAAGTTGAAGGTTAAATGGGATGCGGTGAAGCCCAAGGTGGCTGGAGTCAAGCACCTAGCGTTTATAGCAAAAAAGAATTTTGACAGTGAATCTTTCGATCACTGGCTTTCCTATTTCAGGATATCCACCGCCGAAGCTCGTTTTCTCACACTCGGTGGGTGTCTCGTTCACAAAATATTGAATGGAGTGATCGATTGTCCAGAGTTGCTGGAACTCATTCCACTTCATGTTCCTCCGCGTAGAAGTCGTCAAACAGCCCCCTTCCATGTTACTTTCCACCGAACTGACTACGGTCGATCGTTGACAATTTCTGGTCTTCTAAATATTTTGAATGGTTTGGGACCTGACACTGACTTCTTTCATGACACCTTAGGGTCACTCAAATCAAAAATAAGAAACTGGGAGGGAGTTGGTTAATAAATAAAAAATAAGAATAAAATTTAAATACAAAACTGTTATTATTTTTCGTTTATTTATATAACTTTTATTTATTACAAATTTTTTTATTGTGTCCATATTGTCATTGCATGTTTCGTTTGTAAATTATACAGTTTCCTAAAATGTACCATTTATTTATTTTTATATATGCATAGTATTTATTAATGTTAGCTTTTTTTATATAATTTTTTTTTTTAATTTTTCATACCTGTTTTCGATCCCTTTTTGTCTCTTTTATTGCTGGATATTGCCTTATATCTTATATTTTTCTTTAATGTTCTTTAATGTATTTATTTATTTATTTAGTTATAACTTATAAGTGTATATGTTACAGTTAAAACCCGAAATCAGTCAGAACTAGTTTTAACTAGTCAAAACTAGTTTTCACTAATGCCTTTTGTGAAAACTAGTTTAGACTAGTTAAAACTAGTTTTGACTGCAAGCGTGAGGTGATTTTAGTTAAAACTAGTTTTTACTGGAAAGATCTCATTGGGAATTTAGTTTTCGCATTTTGACCTCCTCGGCCGCTCTCGAGTCTGAGAGCAGAAATTATTAATCATGTTTTATGTTATTAATCTTATGATACTTTGCTACGTAGCTATGACAAGTTATACCTACCTAGGTTCAGCACCATAATGGTGTTCACAAAAAAAAAAAAAAAAAAAAAAAAAAAAAAAAAAAAAAAAAATTACGACATAGGTACCTAATCCCTTACTTTTCACCTTAAACTGGGGACAGCAAAAGAGCTAATCGGTCCGGAGCATTGCTTCGGAGAGGAGAAAAATATCACTCTAGTCTAGCTATCAAACTCTCCTCACAACTATCCGAGCTTTGCACACGAGATGAAAAAAACATCCTTATAAAGTTATCAAATTTGCTGCATATTGGTTGGGAGGTTTGCTCGCGAGAGAAAAAAAAAAAAAAATCCCTCTACAGTTATCGAACTTGCTACGTATTGGTTGGGAGCTTTGCTCGCGAGAGGAAAAAAATATCCCTCTACAGTTATCAAACTTGATGCATATTGTTTGGGAGCTTTGCTCGCGAGAAGAAAAAAATATCCCTCTACAGTTATCAATCGTGCTCCACGTTGGTTCGGGGCCTTGCTCACGAGTAGAAAAATATCAAAACGAGTAGAAAAATAATATAGGACATCTGGAGATGTCCTATTAGCTGAATATTGCTTGAGAACTTTGAAGAGAAGAACTTTGTTACAACATTAAAGAAATAACCCTCAAGGTACATATTGTATTACGCACAATCCATAGCGATTTTCACATTGTAAAGCTTGTTTACCAACTCCATGGTAATTTGCATCATGTAAAGCTTGTTTACTATCTCCATGGCGATTTGCATAATGTAAAGCTTGTTTAATATCTCTATGGCGATTTGCAAACGTAAAGCTTGTTTACTATGTATCTCCATGGTGATTTGCATAATGTAAAGCTTCTTTACTATCTCCATGGCGATTTGGATAATGTAATGATTGTTTACTATCTCCATGGCAATTTGCATGGAACTAGCAACTAAAAGCTTGCTTACTATTTCCATAGAGATTTTCATAATTTAAAGCTTTTTTAATATCTCTATGGCGATTTGCATAATGTAAAGCTTGTTTACTATGTATCTCCATGGTGATTTGCGTAATGTATAGCTTGTTTACCATGTATCTCCATGGTGATTTGCATAATGTATAGCTTCGTTACTATCTCCATGGCGATTTGGATAATGTAAAGCTTGTTTACTATCTCCATGGCGATTTACATGGAACGAATTACTATTTACTAACGAAAAGCTTGTTTACCATCTCCATGGCAATTTGTATCATGTAAAGCTTGTTTACTATCTCTATGGCGATTTGCGTAATGTAAAGCTTGTTTACTATCTCCATGGTGACAGATTCGCATAGAACCAGTAACGAAAATCTTTTTTACACATTCCATGGCAATTTTTTCCAGATAAAAGTTTGAAGTCAGGCCGAAGCGAGAGATGGCATCAACCGAACTGCACTTCGAGAAATAAAACTTCTCCAAGAACTCCATCATATCAATATCATCGGACTAATTGGTACAAAAAAAATAAAAAAAATAAATAAAAAAATAAAAAAAAAAATAAAATAAAAATAAAAAAAAATAAAAGAGGCAAAATCTGAATAAAAAAATTAAACCATTTTTAGATGTCTTCCGCTCAGTGGCGGCTCTAGGTAGGTTTTCGTGGGTAGGCACAGAATCTCCCCCCCCCCACCCTCAGAAAAAAAAAAAAAAAAAAAAAAAAAAAAAAAAAAAAAAAAAAAAAAAAAACACGGAACAACACAACAATTATTAATTTCGAATGCGTGAACTCGTGAAGGCGATACGTGAAACCTGCTAAGTGCAAAGTAGAAACAAGGGTCAACCATGTGGGTAGGAGGGGAGGCCCACAGACAAACGCGAAACGAAACCTAATTGCGGGGGGCCACCAAACAGTGTTACAGGGTGTCGGGCGAGGAAATAGGAATTGTAATTCAAAACTAAAAAAATATTAGTTAAATTGATAAAACCAACTAGAATTCATAATAACTATTATTTTTAATACAAAATAAATAGCAAAAACGTTCTAAATTAATTTTTAAAGTTTTATTTCGATCTATTTTACTTTTACCATTTTTTTCCATTGAACCACTTGAGCGCTCGCAGCGGAAAGGCGACGAAAAACATCGCCTACTTCCACCCCCCCCATCCCATAACCCCTCCGCCCCCCTAATCCATTCCAAGTCTGATTTCATTGGTTGTTCCCCTCCAAGGTCAGGCTACAGAGAGAAGTGCCTACCCAAAAACATGCAACGGGAATCTCTGAGCCGGATCTGAAACGTGACGTATAATTTGCAAGCGCGCCTAAATTTAAACGCTTAACTCTCCATTCTGCGGTGTTAGGACGTACTTAATTGTTTTTTAGTGACTTTTAAACTTAATTTTTGTATAATTAGTCATTTAAAACTTGGAAAAATTATTTAAGTAAAAAATTAATTTAAAAAAAAAAATTGGAAAATTTGAAGGGTAGGCGGCGCCTACCTTGCCTATCCTGAAGAGCCGCCACTGCTTCCGCTACAAATCGAACGTCTCATTAGTCTTCGATTTCATGGACACCGACCTTGGAGTGATCATCAAAGACACCAGCATCGTCTTAACCCCGGCACATGTCAAAGCCTACACTTTAATGACACTTCTAGGCTTGTAATATTTACATAACAATTGGATTCTTCATAGAGATTTAAAGCCGAATAATCTTCTCATCAACGGCGATGGTGTGCTCAAAATCGGTGATTTCGGATTAGCGAAATTTTATGGATCTCCAAATCGTATATATACTCATCAAGTTGTCACACGTTGGTACAGGTAAGTGTATTAATTTTTTTTGTTTTTTAAAATTCAATTTTTTAGGTCGCCTGAGCTGCTTTTTGGTTCAAAAATGTATGCTACGGGTGTGGACATGGATGTATCGATCTGTTGGATGTATCGTCGCTGAACTTCTTCTTCGTGTACCGTTTTTGCCTGGAGAATCCGATTTGGACCAACTAACACGAATTTTTCATACTTTAGGGACACCTACTGAAGCATCATGGCCGGTTTGAATATGACCTCATATTTCTCTTTTTAATAATCATTTTAGGGTATGACGCTCTGGAGCCAAAAGTATTATAGATACGGTATTCGGATAACTTTTAAAAGAACAAGTGATAATTACCTTTACCATGAGGGTAGTCCGGTTTTGGTGCAACGAATAGCTTTGGCTCCAAGACAAAAACGTAATCGATAATTTAGGCGATGTGTCAAATTTGCACTTACATATTTGGCTCTAAAAAAAAAAAGGTATTATAGATACCGTATCCCGGCTACTTTTACGGTAATAAGCGCTTAAGTACCTTTAAAATGAGTCTAGTCCGGTTTGGATCTGTAATCAGTAAAAAAAAAAAATAAAATGATAACAAGAAAAGGGAAATTAAGCGGGGAATTTTTTAAGTAAGAAGGCGCCCGCCAGATGGGAGCAGCGACCAACCCCACCAGTGCGTCCCCACTCCGTTACGCAGTGGGAGGAGCCAGCCCACCAAGATGGGTATATAAGGGGTTCCGAGGCCAGAGAATCAGAAAGTGTCCAGTCGTCGACGAGTAAAGAAGTCAAGAAGTAAATACCCGGATCCGACTACAAGAAGGAAATCCGAACTAGGAAGCAGCCCTGAGAGGATATCCGACTCGAGGAGGACGAAGGCCGCCCCAGAAGACGAAACCCGGCTCGAAAGGAGGAAGCAGCCCTGAGAGGACATCCGACTCGAGGAGGACGAAGCCGCCCCAGAAGACGAAACCCGGCTCGGAAAAGGAGGAAGCAGCCCTGAGAGGACATCCGACTCAAGGAGGACGAAGGCCGCCCCCAGAGGACGACATCCGGCACCGGAAGACGAAAACCCGGCTAGGGGAAAGGAGTAAGCAGCTCTGAGACGAAATCCGGCTGGGAGAAGACGAAGGCATCCCGAAAGACGAAATCTAACCCGAAGAGGACGAAGGCAGCCCCGGAAGACGAAACCCGACTAGGAAGGGACGCAAGCGGCCTCTGAGACGAAATCCGGCTGGGAGGAAGACGAAGGCATCCCCGAAAGACGAAATCTAACCCGGAGAGGAACGAAGGCAGCCCGCGGAAGACGAAACCCCGACTAGGAAGGGACGCCAAGCGGCCTCTGAGACGAAATCCGCCTGGGAGAAGACGAAGGCATCCCCGAAAGACGAAATCTAACCCGGAGAGGACGAAGGAGGCCGGAAGACGAAACCCGACTAGGAAGGGATCGCAAGCTAGCCTCTGAGACGAAATCCGACTGGAAGGGACAGGCAGCCTCAGAGACGAAATCCAACTGGGAGAAGACGAAGGCATCCCCGAAAGACGAAATCTAACCGGAGAGGACGAAGGAGGCCGGAAGACGAAACCCGACTAGGAAGGGACGCAAGCAGCCTCTGAGACGAAATCCGACTGGAAGGGACAGGCAGCCTCAGAGACGAAATCCAACTGGGAGAAGACGAAGGCATCCCCGAAAGACGAAATCTAACCGGAGAGGACGAAGGCAGCCCCGGAAGACGAAACCTGACTAGGAAGGGACGCAAGCAGCCTCTGAGACGAAAACCGACTAGGAAGGGACAACAGCAGCCTCAGAGACGATATCTGACCCGGAGAGAACGAAGGCATCCCCGGAAGACGAAATCTCACCAGGGGAGACGACATCCGACGAGGAGGAGCGAGACCTGCCTTGCCAAGACGAACGAAGACGCCAGAACGCTCGGCCAGCACCAGAAGACCACATTGTCATTTCAAGTACCTAATTCAATTTAACGTGAAGCAACTTAATACTGTATTATTTTTTGTAAATTTAACAAGAATAAAACCAAAAATATTATACGTGTAATTCTTCATCAATCCTTAATATCCAACCAGAGAAAAAGAATATTGGATTACAAATTGGTGGCAGCTAGGTGGGATATTCTAAGTCTTAGGATTTAGACGAATCCGACTGGTTGGTGTTAAGCATTGATAAGAAAAAAAGTAAAAGCAATAGAAAAATTAGGACTAGGAAAAATTTAAAGGAAATCAATAGGAATGGACATGATGGAAGAATTCATAACCAGATTCGGAGAGATGTTGGAGCAGGTCGCAGGAGGTCAGCAAAACAATGGAAACGATCTTCCGAGAGGATTGGTGTACGCGATCGACCCCTGGAATCCAGAGAAGAACGATGGATTCCCGATTACGCACTTCTTCGACATTTTCGAAGACAACACAACGACGTTATCAGACACCCAAAAAGTACGATTATTGCGCATAAAAATGAAAGGTGGAGCACAGCGATTCATATGTGAACATCCCGAGCTAAGAGACGGAGAAAATCAATATAAGCGGTTAAAAGAAGCCTTGCTCACACGCTTCAACAAGGAAGACTCGGTCGAAGCAACACGAAAACTATGGACCATCCGAATAAAGGAAGGAGAAGACATCAGAAGTTTCGCAGACCGCGTCATCAGTCTAGCTAGGAAATCTTATTCGCAGCAGGCAGAAACATTAAGCGCGACACAACTTAGAGCGGTAGTAGAAGCAAATGCCATAACAGCGTTTACAAGAGGTATTCCCTCCATAACTTCACTACTAACCACCACGACCCACGCCACGTATGAAGAGCTCGTGAGTAGAGCGGAGAAACTCTACGAAATCGAAGAAAACAAACGTAAGGATAAGGAATGGGAAATCCGAGGAGTAGAAGCAACGAGCGAAGAAAAAAGAAAGATCAAATCTTGTGAATGCCACCAAGAAGGACGCGTGGGGAGAGTAGAAGTGAATAACTGAGACTAAAGAAAATCAAGATGCTTACGAATGTAATCGGGAAGGACATATTCGCTAGATTTTGCCCGGAAAGGACATCTAAAAACGTAGCAAATCGGACCCCACCCAGAGAACCAGCGACAAAACCAATGAGAGCGTGCCTTATTCTGTGCAAGTTGGGACCATTTTCCAATAAACTGTACTATGGGAACAAATCAGCACAGAGAACCGATGTTGTGCCATTATTGCGGAAAAACGAATCACATAGAGGAAAACTGCTTCTATCTAAAACAAAGGGTTGACCAATACAATAAAATAAAAATACAATTTGATATCATTAGTATCATAAAGTATCAAAATAGACGTGGTTCCCTCTGAAATAGCATGTAAAAATGGGTGTTTTACCCGTTTTTGAATTTTGACCTTTTTCAGCGCTCTCTAACGGCCGTTTCCTGAGTCGAAATTTTCGCAAATCTTTAACGGATTTTATAGCAAATTTTATGAGCTTTTATTTTGTACTGAGTAGAAAAGTTGCTTAAATCAATAGTTTTTGAGATATAATCAAAAAACCTCAAAAAGTGCCAAAATTTTGACTTTTTTTGCAATTTTGACAAGGTTCCGGGCAAAATTTTAGTTGGCAAACTTCAGATTCGTAATCAGCGACCCAAAAAACATAAAATAAGATGGAGATTACGACTGTACCTAATTTTCCCGCTAACTGCCCTTTTTTGATCTAAGATGCCTGGGCTATAATGCTTAGTAGGTAAATCCATTTTTCATCTTTTTTTTTTTTTTTTTTTTTTTTTTTTTTTCTTTTTAGCGGATTTCCGTAGGAAAGTAGGCTATTGAGGTGGTCGTCACGGAGGCTCCCAGGCTAGAGGCTTATATATTCGTGATCAGGAAGCTCTGGGGATCACAAAAATATAGGATGTTCCTTTCATGTTTATTTATATATATATATATATATTTATTTATATATATATATATATATGTACATGTTCATCGCATAACTGGAGCAATTTTGGCATGAGGTTAATGAAACTCTGTATTTAGGGCCTAAAAAAATTGAGAAGGAAACCTATTGAAAATGGCTTGAATCGAGCAAGCGGTTCTGGTACTTCGCTTAGGGCATAAAGGGCATTTTCGTGATTTTCTCGGAACCTGAAGGTTTGAGATGGTTGAAATCGTGACGGGAAGGTCCTAGGGGCCGAGGATCATAGTTAATAGCAGTTCAAATCTCAAAATCGGTTCTGGGACTTGGATAAGGGGCCTAAATGGAATTTCGTGATTTCTTCGATACCCGAAAGTTTGAGATGGTTGGAAATGGTGACGGAAATATATTATGGCCCGAGGACCATAGTAGAAGACAGTTGGAATCGCCTAAGCGGTTCTGAGACTCTCCTGAGGGACTTAAATGGAATTTCGTCATTTTAGAAAATAAGAGCAGGAGATGGTCGAAATCGATTATAGGAGCTGCTCATGAACAGAGAATTCACATTTGACAACAGATCAAGCCCGCATACGAAGAGGAAGTTACTTCTTAGGGCATTGATGAAATTTATTTTAGAATTTGAACTTTTGGCGGTGAAAATCACGTGGTTTAATTGAAATATACTGAGCCATAGGCTTGGAAAATTTTCCGCCGATTTCTAGAGGAATTTTAGCTATTGTGGTCGGTGCGATGGAGGCTCCGGGCTCAGAGACCCATTTCATTATTTTACTGTGGCGGGGGGGGGGGGGGGGATAACCAGGACATCAAAGATAGGCTTAGGGAAGGCCTTTCCGGAGGAAATCCGCTGCTTCTCGAGGCTGCCTCGAGGCTTTTTTTTTTTTTTCTTTCTTACTTATTGATTTTGTGACAATTTCAGACCCTTATGAATCAGGGAAAGGCTCGGTTTGGAAAAGATTGGACGAAACATTATCAAAACATCAAAATCCGATCAATTTACTAGAAGAAAGCATCAAAATTTCGTTTTTACCACCTATTATACTTCATTACAAGTAAATTACGTCAAATAGGTTTTTGTCAAAAAGTTAATTTTTTTCCATTTTAGGGTTAAAACGTTGAGTAAAAACAACTTAGAAGATGTGTAAGTTTGTTTTAAAATAGAAAATTTATTGCTTTTTTTTTAGTAAAAGATCAGATTTGGACTTGCGATGGTTCGTTTGGAAGGAGTCATCGGACGATTTGGATTTGTCGCAGAATGCGAATACGAAAGGGATTAGCCTGAAATCCAAGGCGATCACGCCCAAAGTTTATGGTATCTGCTGCGTTTTTGAAGAAAAGCTTACTCGTCTTTATCGCGACCTTTCCGGCCTTTACAGCACCGACGATATTCTCGACTGCGACAGCAATGAACTTAAAAATCATCAGCAGAAAGCATGCACTGTCATGGTCCAGAAGTAAGCACTTTTTTTCGTTTGTTGATTGTTTTAATCGCTTTTTAGGTTGATCAAACAAATCCATGATACTGTCAATAAAGAAAATATGTCTGAAGGAACATATCGACTTTGGCTCGTTTTCTTCAGGCTGTTCCTGACATCTGTCCCATGCTTCTTAAATGTTTAATGCTTGGAGAAAACGAAGTAAGGGGTTGTTATTAAGAGTATCTTATGTTGGATGTGGGTTAGGATGGCTAAGTGGTGATGATAAGGGTGAATGTTCAGTTGATAAGGATGGATTTTCCCTTCATAAGTGTGAATGTTCAAATGATAGGGGTGAATGTCCACATGATAAGGATGAATTTCCACATGATCAGGGTGAACATTGACGTGATAAGGGTGAATGTCCACATGATCAGGATGAATGTCCATATGATAAGGATGAATGTTCACATGATAAGGATGAATGTTGACATGACCAGGATCAATGTCCGCATGACCAGGATTAGTGTCCGCATTATCAGGATCAATGTCCGCATGACCAGGATCAGTGTCCGCATGGTCAGAATCAATGTCCGCATTATCAGGATCAATGTCCGCATGACCAGGATCAGTGTCCGCATTATCAGGATCAATGTCCGCATGACCAGGATCAATGTCCGCATTAACAGGATCAATGTCCGCATGACCAGGATCAGTTTCCGCATGATTAGGATCAATGTCCACATGGTCAGAATCAATGTCCGCATTATCAGGATTAATGTCCGCATTATCAGGGTCAATGTCCACATGACCAGGATCAGTGTCCGCATTATCAGGATCAGTGTCCGCATGATTAGGATCAAAGTCTCCTCACCCTCAACTGTCCTAGATTTTAGACCTATCAGCATCCTTCCGGCTCTATCAAAAGTTCTAGAACATATTCTTGAAAACCAAATGACCTCCTACTTATCCTCGAATCATTTGCTCGATAATTTTCAGTCTGGGTTTCGTCAGGGCCACAGCTGCACTACTGCGCTGCTGAGGGTAATGGAAGATGTGCGTTCAGGTATTGAACTTCGCAAATGTACCATTCTTCTTCTCTTGGATTTCTCTAACGCTTTCCCATCCATATCGCATGGAATTTTAATTAATAAACTCATTTCCCAATTCAAATTCAGTTCTTCAGCGTGTACTCTCCTCGCCTCGTTCCTTTCAGACCGTTACCATCTTGTTCGCACTAATTCAGGAGACTCGTTGCCTGGTCGTATTTTTAATGGAGTTCCTCAAGGATCAATTATCGGCCCACTTCTGTTTTCTCTATACATAAACGACATCTCATTGTCCCTCTCCCACTCTAAAACATCATCTCTATGCTGATGATTTCCAATTGTACTTTCAGTGTGTTCCCGACGATCTCTCTGAATCTATATGCAAGGTTAATGAGGATGTCGCTAACATTTGTTCATGGGCCGACAGTAACTTTCTCTCTTTAAATGCCAAGAAATCACAGGCCATTGTCTTGTTTAGGAACAGGATAGATTACTCCGCACTTCCTCCTATTAAGATTAATCAAACCTCCATCATTCCATACTCATCCACTGTCAAAAATCTAGGTGTTACCATCTCTGGCGATCTCTCTTGGCTTCCACACATCCACACATTTCTTCTATCGACCTACGGAATCCAGGATAAGTTAAAGCAAATTTCTTTAAGTCCTGTTTATCGGGGTTTTTCTGATCTAACCTTTTGGCAATCTCGGTGCCTTCTTTAACTCCTTCAGTATTGCAGGTGCCCGAACCTGGAATTCCCTCCCTCGCGACGCCCGTGCCTCTGTCTCTCTGGCCTCTTTCTCCCGTGCTACCCTTGACTTTTACCAATCCAATTAAGTCATACACTCTGTTTCTTTCCCCCTCCCTCTTCCTTCTCCGTCTCTATCCCTTCTATTGCCTAGTATTCTATTGCCTCTATCCCCAGTATTGCCGGCATATTATGTTTGTGCCTTTTTTAATTTGTTTTTTGTATATTTGTTTATATTTTCGTTAAACGTTGTAACTGTTTACGTTCTTAAATTTCTAATAATTCTTGTATTTCACAAATGTTTAATTTTGCATTAATAAGCGTGAGCTTATGCAAAATGTGTAATTTCAAATCTATCTTGTAAATTTCTTAATAAATAATAATAATAATAATAATAATAATGTCCGCATTATTAGGTAGGTTAGATTTCGAAAAGTGAAAGTTAATTCTCGAAGCAGCCATTTGCCGATTTCAAACCTAAACGTGAAAACTCAGCGTGAGTACGCTTCCCTCTGTTTAAAGGCCTAAATGGAGGTCCAATGCAGCCATATTGAAATTGATTCGAGATCTAGTTTAAATTATTTTAAATTTTTATCGGAAAATTTAGTTTTTTGTTTGTTTCCACATTAACCGTTGGTCGTTAATTTTAAGTTCCGGACTTAATTTCATTCAAAATGACGGATGTAAATCTAGAGAGTGAACTTAAAATTTTGATTAAAAAACGAGAGACCTCTTTTGCGAGACTTAACCAGATTTATGAGATTGCCAAAAGGTTAGATCAGAAAAACCCCGATAAACAGGACTTAAAGAAATTTGCTTTAACTTATCCTGGATTCCGTAGGTCGATAGAAGAAATAGAGGATCTTGATTGGAAGATTAATAGATTAAAGCTCAAAATTAATCCCGATGATGAGTTGTCATTTACGGCTTATCAGGATTTGGTAGACATTGTCGAATACATTGCGGTATTAAAATTACCCAAAGCAAAAGAATCAAGCTCCGAAAGGACTGAACCCGAGTTGTTGGTCGATTCCAAGGCGTTGCTTAGGAAATTAGACATTCCGGAGTTTTCAGGGTCCCAAGATGCTTGGCCAGTGTTCTCGCAGCTGTTTTCGTCGATGGTTGATAAAAATCCTACGTTGACCGATTTACATAAAGTGTCGTTTTTGGTTTCCAAATTGTCAGGTCCTGCTTTGAAGATTGTTGAACAGATTCCACCAACAGGTGAGAATTATAAAAGCATAAAGGATTTGATTTGGTCTCGATTTGATGATCCCAGATTTGTTGTTGAAAACTATTTAGATAAGATTTTTAATTTTAATCCATGCAAAGTGGAATCGACAGAAAACCTTGAAAGGTTTTTAGATGTGTTTAATTCGTCGGTTACAGCCCTTGAAAGGTTGAATCTAAATGATCTAGCTGGTCGAATATTTCTACATCAAGCATTGAAGGTGTTAGATTATAGAACCCGAAGGGAGTTCGAAGCTACTTGTCGAGATAAACCCGAAATTAGTTTTAATTTGTTGGTTAAATTTATTGAAAATCAGTTAAGATTGTTAAGATCGTCGGAGCAAACCCCGAAGTATGACAAACCTCACAAAGGGGAAAAGTCAGACAAGAAGGGGTTTAATAAGCAGTCCCATGCGTTAGTGGTAGAGAGCGCTGGGGCAGAGAAGGTTGAGTTTTGTCAATTGTGTCAGATGAAAGGTCACAAACTATTAAATTGTCGCAAATTTTTGAAATTGTCCCCCTGGGAAAGGTTTAGCGCATGCAAGAAAATGAGAGTTTGCCTCAAATGTTTCTCAAATGCTCATCCAGCCAGCAGCTGTGACAAAGGTCCTAAGTGTAAAGAGTGTGATCTTCCACACAATTCGTTGTTACATTTTCCCTTTAAATCGAATTCAAATTCTGAAAGTGTTAAGACAGATAGTGCAACTAGTTCATCGAGTTCGAACATATGCGCCATTTCTAAGGCCAGACCGAATCAAGGAGAATCTACAGTCATCCTTTCATGGGTTTCAGAAATGAAAAAAAGGGGGGAAAGGAATTGATATACTCCGCTGCAATATTCATAACTCATAAGTAATTTGTCTGAGTATGAAGAAGAACGTTTACCGATAGCTCATCACAAAAGCGCCGAGTCTCCGCAAATATTTTCATCTCCGAAAACCTTATTTTTTCCCCCTCAATAATCAAATCTTTACGTCGAAATCTCCCTTTCTTTTGTTTAATCTTATCGTCATTTTATGGCCTTATCCTCACTGAAGCACTGATCCACTTCAACTGAGAATCTAATCGCGAGGGTCTGGGTTTCATCGTTTTTAGCCTTAATAGATCGGGAGAGGGATCTAGGCGACTATTATTAGTGTACGTGAGTGTTCCGAATCCTAAAAACTGGCATGTAACGAGCTATTATTACACCCTTTAAATGTCCCTTTATAAGACCAGAGATTTCAGTGTAGGTAAAAATTCTTGGGAACCAAATTTAGTACCTTGGTCTGCGACGTTCAGGCATCATAATTAGCTCAAACCACCAATACACGGTTGCTATGTCGGTTTAGTATCTTCCTATCAAGACTATCGGCTTGTTAAAAAATTAAATGGCGGGTGAGAACGAAAATCTCTCTTTTTAACGTATTTATAACTAATCTTCGAAACATTAACAATAAAAATTAAATTATTTACCAAAAGAACAGTTCTTATTTGCTTCTTGAATATAGAAAAATTCAAAATTCTAAACGATTCACTGGATGAAAGTCGATGAAAAAATTCGAAATCTCTATATATCCTCACAATTCTCCTAATATATAAATTAAATGTCCCAAGACAATATCCTTCCTACCTACATTTTAATCCAGAATTAAGCCCTCTGACTCCGTAAATATTTATTGTGTAATTAACACCGGATGCCCTCCGTCGTTTTTTGATTCCAACCTTGATGAAAAGGAACATTATTTATCCTTTCTTGCTTTAATTTTGGAGGGGGTGAACGCATGTAGGATTTATCGCTTGGGGTTCTTCCCTTAAAAAAAAAATCTTAATAATCTATTCTTGGAAATTTATAGTGACGTCATTAGACTGCTTTTATGAGGTATGTAAATTAATCGACAAATCATAATTAGTTTGGGCTTGTTTGTGGCCCTGTTTTCGCGTTTCATTTTCTTCGTCTAATTTCGTGGTTTTGATGCGATTCTTGTTCTGCTACAATGGCTTGTAGCGGTTGGTTAGGTATGCTGTTCTAGGTTTTCAGTGCGATCTTACGTCACTTTTCTAGGCCATCGCCACCTCATTTTACGTCCTTCTCTGTTCGATTGTCTCTTGGTTGCATTGTTTTCCCTTATAGTGGCTCTTTTTTGGCTTTTCTAGGTTATCGCCACCTAATATTTCGTGTTTTTTCCTATTCTGCTGGTGGTAAAGAGTCAGTTTTGCTTCAGGTCTCTTGGTATCGTATAAAAGACGTTTCTTTTAATTTTCGGGCCCCCACCCTTTTTGATAAAACTCGAATAAACCTTCGGGATTAGGAGGCAGTTAATGAGAAGGGTTCCTATATTTTTGATTACGACACCGTCAGGGAGGGCTGTGGAACAGTGAGGGGTGCATTGCTAATTAACCTTCAGACCCTACGGTTTTATCATCCTCGCTTACAATTTACATCCCCCTCTTATTTTTTCGTGTTCCAGGATCCACATAGCTTGCGAGCAATGCTTGAGCAATGAACTTATCTTGTTCTGCTTAAACCTTTTCTCATCCTCCTCCTAAAAGTTTCTCTACGATCTTTGCGTTTGTAGTCCCTAAAAACTTCGCCCCTTGATTTTTGATAACGTACCTGATAAAAGGCTATTTTCCTTCTTGGTGGTCATGAATTAGCGTAAGCTTCTGTGGATCGACGATTACCTCATCAGCACCAGAAGCGATTGAATCACTTCAGACGTATTATCTGTCTAAGTTGAATTAAAAATCGACTTTCCTTTTTTTTTTTTTTCCAATGAAAGATTAAGATTCTAGTGGAAGCATTGTATGCGCAGTGTCTTACTTAAAGGTTGTAAAGATTTCGCTTGTATCTCTCGGTTTTTCATGTATTGCTTGTTTTTCTGCGTTGTGGCATTGGGTTTATGTTATGATTTTTGTTAGTTCCCACTTTTTTTTTTTTTTTTTTCTTTTTCTTTATTCAACATGCTCCGTATTTTTTACACTGCATGCGTTCAAAGCATAAATTTTACAGTTTTACAATTTTACAAATTTTACAGTTTTACAAATTTTACAAATTACAATTTGAATGAATGAATGAATGAAAAAGTACTTTTATTTGTAGTTATAGGTACATAAAATTATAAATAGGTATCCATCAAAAAGTACAGATTACAGCATGGTCAGAATGACAGTTATTTAAACATGTTTTACAAATTTTACAAATTACAATTTTACAATTACAATTTTAATTACAAATTTTACAAATTACAATTTTACAATTACAATTTTAATTACAATTTTTAATTACAATTTGAATAAAAAATATTTTTTTTATTAATTACAATTTTACAAATTTTACCGACGATTAAACGATTAAGATACCAATTTGAAAATTTTACCAAATTTACATTATTATTAGGTATTCACATAATTACATATGTTACATTATTATTCACATATTATTACAAAACATTGTACACATAATTACAAAACAATTACAAAGTATTGGTCCTGGAGCTTGCCCAGAGACACGAACTTTCTCAAAGGTCTACAGATTTCGGGGGATCCATAAATTTCGGGGGAAATGGATCCTTTTTTTCTAACATAACTTGAATTTGGTGATAATTTTATGAAAATGAGACTAATTTCACTCAAACACATTATAATTACCTAATTAGTTAATTAAATAATTAATTTTTGGAGAAAAAATTTTTTTCAATCATAACATGAATTTAGTTTTTTTTATAATTTAGTTTTTTTTTTTTTTTTTTTTTTTTTTTTCAAAAATTAAAAAAAAAAATATTTCTAATGCTCAGAATCAAAATCTGCTCGCAGTAAACTGTGTAAAAAAGCTTAAATTTTAATTTAAAAAAAAATGGTCAAAAAAAATTTTTTTTAGTGTCCAACCCCCAATATATATATATATATATATATATATATATATATATATATATATATATATATATATATATATATATATATATATATATATATATATATATATGTTGGAGGTGACTCCGATAGTGACGTCACGTCAGCCCGCCAAGACTGATCTAGACCCCATGCACGTGTTGAAAAAGAAAAAGAAGGTGGACGACGGAATCTTTTGGAAGGAGGACGACGGAATCTTTTGACTTCAGGTACGAAGAATGCCTTAATTTCTCGACTGCGGCGTTTTGATGATGAAAACGACGACGGAGACGAATCACCCCCGACTGCCTCGAACGTTCCCGGTAATCTCAATAATTTTATTGCATTAAGAGACATGGAATCGGCGGTGAGTACTTTTTCTGGTGACGATCAGACAAAATCGGTGCATACGTGGCTTTCTGATTTTGAAGACATGGCAGAACTTTGCCAATTAACAGATCGCCAGCGCGTTATCTTTGCCCGTCGTTTGTTGTCTGGATCAGCACGTTTATTTTTTAATTATGAAAAATGCGGAAGTACGTGGGCCAATTTGAAACGAGCCCTGCAGTCAGAATTCGGTCAGAAAGTCGATAGCAAGAGAGTGCATGACCTGTTGAGGTCAACCAAGCCCAGTAAAGATGAACCGCTTATAACGTACTTGTACAGAATGCTTGACATTGCACGAGATTCCCATGTCGAGTTGACATGCGCTTTTGAATATATTATCGATAACATCCCCGACGACCAATCCTCGTTCTCCGCCCGCCATTTATCGCTTTTCATCTTCAAACCTCACGAAGAAAGTCAAAAAGCGAAGTTCGATGTCAAGTTCTTCGGCATCGTCGAAAGTCAAAGAAGAACCGAAAAAAATGAAGAAAAAAAAGGAGGCAAAGGGTGAAAAAGTTTTTCGAGGGTTCGAATCTTCTCCAGATCTTGAATGTGAACAAAAAATGAAACTTCTGAGTGATGCTCAAAAACAAAAGTTGTTTTCAAATTCATCGCAATCCTCCAAAGAAAAATCGAAGGAGACGGATGATAAAAACGAAAATCTTCCAACAGCTGCTCCAAAACGATCTTCTTCAGGTTCTTTCCAATCCTTGGTTAAAAAACCTGCTGAGAAAGCAAAAGAAAGATCTAAAGTGAAGGATGAGAAGAAAGAAAAACTTAAAGACGCTCGAAAAGAAAAGTTTCCAAGTTCTTTGCAATCCTCGGTGCTCAAGAAAGTTGAGAAAGCCAAAGAAAAACCGAAGGCGAACACTGAAGAAAAAAAAGTGAAAGTTTCATATCTCCAAAACGAAAGCACAAACGATTTCTGTGGATTTGAGTCTTCTCCCGATCTTGAATGTGAACAAAAAATGTAACTTCTGAGAGCTTCTCTAGGTCGAATCTTGTTCTCAAGTTCTCAGCAATCTTTGTTAATCGACAACAAAGGAAAAATCCAGAAAGCCAAAGAAAAAATCCAGAAAGCCAAAGAAACTTCTAAGGAAATGGATGAAAAGGAGATAAATGACAAGGAGACTGATGATAAGGAAAATGGTGATAAGGATGAAAAAGAGGCCGGAATTATGAAGCCCGAAGTTAAAGAACAAAAAATTCTTCCAAGAGGAAGACAAATATCAAGTGTTACTGCAATGATTTTTATAAATTTAAATTAAAACATGCTGAGAAGGAGTTGGGCAGCCGAGATCTTTGCCATCCTGTTCGGTGCCCAAACCTGCCGAGAAAGCTAGAGAAAACTGGAAAATGAACAAAGTCGAAATAATAACAGATCCCGCCCAAAACAATGGCGTCAAAGTCATCACTGGTTTAGTTTCATGTGACCCGAATTCTCCCGAATTTCATGTTTTAACAAATAAACTTGTTGAATTTCTGCGAGTTGTAGAAAATTACAAGTTAAGTACATCCCAATGAGAATCACAAGCGCAATTACAAGTTACAAACGAAAGGAAGGAAAGATGAAGGTAAAAAGCCAAAGTTGAAGGTTAAATGGGATGCGGTGAAGCCCAAGGTGGCTGAGAAGAAGAAAGAAGAGAATATGAATGAAAAAAAGAAAAATACTATCAATGAACCTACGGAGATTGGCTCGGGCCCTTTAAAATTAGAAAAATTGAAAAATGCCGACAACAAAGTGCCTAAATTTATGCCCAATAAAGTCAGTAAAGTCATCATGAAAATGCTCAAGAAAAAAGTCGCTAATTTGGAAGTAAAGAGCATTAAGAAGATAGTTCAACAACAGAATAGTGAAGATGGAATTGCCCAATTAAATTCGATTAAGAAGGTGCTGAGACCTCAAGAACCAAAAAGAACGAAAATCTCTTGTGTGGTGGCTCCTACTGCCCAAGAGCCTCAGCCTCAAATGACGATGTCATCGCTGATGGTGCCACCACAGCCTGCTCCCATGACTCCTAAGCCTCAAATGATATCATCGCTGATGGTGATATCACAGCCTGCTCCCATGACTCCTAAGCCTCAAATTATATCATCGCTGATTGTGCCACCAGAAAAGCCTGAGCCCACGACTCCTCAAGTGCCTCAGCTTCAAAAAACGATATCATTGCCTATGGTGGCATCACAAAAGCCTGCTCCCGTGACTTCTAAGCCTCAAATGATATCATCGCTGTTGGTGCCACCAAAGCCTGCTCCTGTGATTCCAAAGCCTCAAATGATGATATCGTCGCTGTTCGTGCCACCGCAGCCTGCTCCCATGACTCCTAAGCCTCAAATGATATCATCGCTGATGGTGCCACCAGAAAAGCCTGAGCCCACGACTCCTCAAGAGCCTCAGCCTCAAAAAACGATATCATTGCCGATGGTGGCATCACAAAAGCCTGCTCCTACATCTCCTGTCCCTAAAATGGTACCTCCAGTGATCATGATACCACTAGAAGAAACAGTTCAACCTTTTGGGCTTCACTCGAGTGGCCCCTTACCACCCTCATCTCCAGATTCGATTACTGCAAAAGTGTACACCATACCAGGACCAGGAGGAAGCATCCGATTTGGAGCAATTCTGATGCAAAGAGACTCTGAAGACCGAAGTTTTCACCCGATTTATTTCATGAGTGCCAAGACGTCACCAGCCGAATCGAAATATCCCAGCTATGAACTCGAAACGCTTGCTGTTGTGCGAGCACTTAAGAAGTTCCGAGTCTATCTCTTAGGACGACGTTTCAAGATCATCACCGACTGCTCCGCTTTCAGAAGCACTTTAGAAAAGAAGGACGTATCACCACGGATTGCTAGATGGGTGTAGCGTTCGTCGTGGAGTATTTCGAATCGCTAACGTGTTTTTTGTTTCTAAAGGACCCTACTTTCAACCGCCCCTTTCGGGTATAGGTTTCAGACCTCTGGACAGAGTTATAGGTTTTGCGCACTCAACACTCTCCTTGTAAGGGAGCACGTGTTTGGGACATGTTGGGCAACAGGCGGCACAAAAAGGGGTCCGGGAAGTTGAGTCGTTTTTTATGGAAACGGCAGAAAAACCATGCTGGTCGAGAAAAGGGGCTCGAGACTTTCTCTCGAGGGGCTTCTCGAGACTTCAAAGAGTTTATATCACTATGCAACCACAAAGAAACACACACTGCCAGTGAGTCACTAGAGCCCGCCGAGAAGAAATATCCAGTGAAGAAAAGAAGAATCGCCGGCCCTGTTGACGACATTTCGACCATCTCTCGCTTCTCTCGCTTCTCTCGCAAGACGTCTGATTCGTCCAGCCTCGCATCTTCCTTCCCCTTTCTCAAACGACCGAAAGGGTTTACCACGCCACTGAGCTTGACGTGGAAATCCCGGTACGTCCGAGAGACTCTTGTCGGCCCTTTTCTCGACCAGCATGGTTTTTCTGCCGTTTCCATAAAAAAACGACTCAACTTCCGGACCCCTTTTTGTGCCGCCTGTTGCCCACAGGTCCCAAACACGGCTCCCTTACAAGGAGAGTGTTGAGTGCGCAAAACCTTCCTTCTCCTCTGTCCAGAGGTCTGAAACCTATACCCGAAAGGGGCGGTTGAAAGTAGGGTCCTTTAGAAACAAAAAACACGTTAGAGTCTATCTCTTAGGACGACGTTTCAAGATCATCACCGACTGCTCCGCTTTCAGAAGCACTTTAGAAAAGAAAGACGTATCACCACGGATTGCTAGATGGGCTTTGCTTTTGCAAGATTCGACTTCACCGCCGAGCATCGCCCCGGTAAAACTATGACGCATTGTGACGCCTGAGCCGTAACCCGATTGTTTACACGATTACCAACGAATTCCTCGAGCGATTGAAGTTAGCTTTTTTTTTGTTTCTTTTTTATTCTATTTATTTATTTATTTATGTAATATACATATAAAATGGACAGACGGAAGGACGGACGGACAGACAGAGACACGGAACCTTTGTTCGGAATCGTCTAAAATTCAAAATGCAAGTGAAAATTTACATTTTGGAGGACAAAAATTTTTCGACCTCTTGTACGATCGGAAAGCTTCCACTACCTTCGGAATGGGAGAAGGCAAATTAAAATAGTAATATTTGAAAACTCGAAAGAAAAGAATCTAGGGCCATTGAACACCAAAAAAATGCTTTGCACCTATCATCTCCGTCTAATCTTGATTTACGACCCCCAGACGCTCCCCACCCCCCGCACCGTCTAAATCTTATGACAGCGATTACGACGCCGTTTTTTAAACCAATTTGAAACTATTAACAGATTTGGAAACCGCTCGTCGTACCCTACAAAACGTGTACCTGGTTTTTTGAAAAAAAGTTTCCCGGAAAATTCGTTCCCGATTTCCGGAAGAAAATTTTTTTCGGAAAAAGTGCTCTCAGATCAGTCTAGAGTTTTCCGAATCAAAGAGAATGCGCTTTTCAGAAAAAAATCGACCATTTTTAGTGCCCAAACGAGGAAAAACTTTTGGGGCCGAATGTGCTGCGATCTATTGACTCAGAAACAAACAAAAATAATGGTCGTCTCCGCCTTAAGACATGTTATTAAAAAGTTACCACATCCTGAACTTCAAAACGCACCAAAAACCTCATCATCTAATTAGTGACTGGCTTGAATGGAAGCAGACAAACTAACACAATCTAAATGACAATCCTTTAGCGACAACAGGAAGAAAAAACAAACTCGACATACAACACCTTTAATGACATAAAAATAGGACGACAACAAGAGGACGAAATAAACACAAAACAAAACCTAAAATCTTCATGCAGGGGTAGCGTGTGAGGCATTTGGCATAACTTCGCCCAGGAGTGGAAAACCGCAAATAAATCACATGGAAGTAAAAATTATCCCCCAATTTAAGCAACGCCGGCTTGAATTAAAATGTGGATGGGTGACTCCTGATCCATGAGATGGAGATATCCAGCTATGTACTAGATGTAGCATAATAATTTATTTAGAGACTACAAAATCTCTAAATAGATAAATATCATCAGTAGAAACACATGAACCGCATACAAAGCCAATGAATGGCTAGATAAAGAATAAGCAATGCAACCAAACACAACATACATAGAAGATACTGAAGCACCCAAAGCCTAAGCAAACAGAAGAATAAAGCAGTGACCTGAATAGCCGACTTCACACTTTGAAAAGCAGAAAGCTATAATGATTAACTATACTGAGGTAATGCCTTTTCTAATTAGTGACAGGCTTGAATAGACGCTAATTGTAGTGTCAGCTCACAAAATAACAAAAACTCGGTCGAATAAATATTATTTGAAATTTTGTTCATTTTAAGAATTTATGGAAGTTTACTGAATTATGCTTAAAAATCGACAAAATCGATTGCGGGGGGTATCAGGATATCAAGGATGGGATTTGCTCAGGTTATTCAGGAGGAAATTTGCTGCTTTTCGAGGCTGGTTCGAGGATCAAACAATTTAAAAACATTTTAGAAACAATTTAGGTACCTACGTCTTTCTTCGTTTTTGCGTCTTTTCTTCTGTAGAACTTCTTACAGGCCCCTCCGACTCAAAAGAAAGGGAAAGTTTGGTGTTTCGCAGGAGTTAAGCACCCGGCGCGTCTCTTTTTTCGTTTTCGAACCTTCTTTTTCTTTTTCAACACGTGCATGGGGTCTAGATCAGTCTTGGCGGGCTGACGTGACGTCACTATCGGAGTCACCTCCAACATCTCGGCCATCCTGATTCTTCCGGCCATCCCCTGATGGCCCGTCATCTTCTTCGTCGTTTGCAGAGGACCTAAGTGATCCAAATGAAAGGTATGAAGGGGTTTGTCACCTTTGTAGATGGAATTCAAGAAGCCTTCCTGTCGTCCTCGTTTTCGTTCTGCTAAGATGCAGGGGATACAATTCTGGATAATTATTCTTGAAATTTTCGACTTCATATCCGGGAAGTAGTACTGGTTTTTCAGCATTTCGTGCGTCTTCTTAATTCCAAAATGGCCTTGTTCGTGGGATTTTATGATAACTTCGTGCTGCATCTTCTTGGGAATGACTAACAGCTTGTAACCGTCTTTGTCGTCTGTGAATAGGATTCCATTATCCAAGAAAAATTTGTCGTTACCTTTGAGTTCAATATTCTTGATGACATCTTGAATAAACTCGTCGTCCATTTGAGCTAACTTCAATCGCTCGAGGAATTCGTTGGTAATCGTGTAAACAATCGGGTTACGGCTCAAGGCGTCACAATGCGTCATAGTTTTACCGGGACGATGCTCGGCGGTGAAGTCGAATTCTTGCAAAAGCAAAGCCCATCTAGCAATCCGTGGTGATACGTCCTTCTTTTCTAAAGTGCTTCTGAAAGCGGAGCAGTCGGTGATGATCTTGAAACGTCGTCCTAAGAGATAGACTC